>JALNQF010000235.1:0-64802 GCA_028456385.1 Ophiosphaerella korrae | reverse complement strand
ATAGTTTATAAAGAAAAGTAATACTTTTATTACTATATTTTTTATACTATTATATACTAGCTATACTATAAGTAGTAGAAATACCTAGTTATTCTAGTTATAGTTAAGGTAGTATCTTAAGTACTATTATAATAGGCCTACTATTATCGACTATAGTATCTTATCTTATAAAAGTTAGTAGATTAAGAGGTAATAGTAAAAGCTTATATAGTAATCTATAATAACTATAAATAATAGAAGATATTTTGTAACTATCTTGTATTAGCGTTCTATAGTTAAAGGATTAGATTACTAATACTATTCTAATAATATATATCCTATTAACTATATACTTATTATAATCTATTTATATAATATTATAGATTACTTTAATCTATTATATATAATTATAGATTACTACTACGTATCTTAATTATAAGTAGCTTCTTATTTAAAGTTATTACTCTACTCGTCTTATACTTTATTAGTATCTAAATTAAGACTACTTAGTTTTATATTATTATCTCCTATTATATCTATAATACTATTTCCTCCTCTAAGTAAGCTTTTATTTTCCTATCCTAGTATTAAGGTTATTAATTTAGTTTCTTTATTAATATTTAGTTCTTTATTTCTTATTTCTATACCTACTAAGTTTACTCTTTATTATATTTAGTTAGTAGATCGCGTATTATAAGATAGTATAGTAATATTCTCTTATTCTTATTATAAGTCTTTAAATCTTTTATTAAACTATATTTCTTTAAAGTATAGTAAAGCTTATAAGGTATATATTTAAGCTAATACTTAATTATCTTATAACCTTTCTAGGGTTTATCTAGTAGAGTATAGGTTAATAATACTAATTCTTATATCTATACTTATTTATAATAGGAAGAGCTATTAACTACGCTTAAGATATACTATCTAAATAGATTATAGTAGGTAAAGAGGAACGTAATTAGATTCTAAGTATATAAGTAAAAAATTATACTTACTTAGTTTATTTATATAAGATAAAAGCCTTAAATAATATAAAGTCTATTAAGTAGGCTATTACCTTAGAGTCTAAGCTTAACTTTAAGACTATTATAGAGGCTACTCTAGCTCCTATTATATTAGGCGCTCCTATCTTCTCTCTATCTATTAGTAGTATTACTAATTCTCTTAGTTTACTATAAGGCGTTCTAGAGAGTTTTAATTTTAAAACTTCTCTAGTTTCTTAGAGTAACTAAGGTTATCTTTTAGTTCTTATATCTTTTCTTATAGTTAGCCTTTTTTATTTATTCTTATCTATTTTACTAAGTAGTAGTTCCTTCTATTATAGAACTAGTACTATAAGATTTTTTTAACTTCTTATTCTTCTTATTTTCTATACGTGTCTACTTTATATACTAGTAGTTCTACTTCTTATAGTACTTTTTCTAGTAGTACTACGTAGAATATTAGATATATCTTTATTTTATCTAGTAGCCTAAGTTTAAATATAACTAGTATAACTCTTTTCTTAATATTATATAGTCTTATTTTAATATAGTTAAGTTTTAAATTAAGTTACTTACTTTTTATATTTCTTTTAATAAACTATATATTTTCTCTTTCTTTAAATTAGAGTTCCTCTTAGTATTTTTTATTATAGTACTTTACTGTTTAATTTTATAAGAATTCTATATCCTATTATAGTTAGTTATATATTTTTTTAAGTCTACCTATTAAGTTTTCTCTTTTTAGGAACTAAAATACTTAAGTTCTTAGTATCCTATATATATTAGAGTTAAATCTATAATTTATAAAAAAAAGTAATACTCTTATTACTATATTTATTACGCTATTATATACTAGCTATACTATAAGTAATAGTTGTACCTAATTATTCTAGTTATAATTTAGGTAGTATTTTAAGTATTATTCTACTATCTAATTTATACGTTCTAATTATCTATCTATTTATAGGTAGTATACTATTAATATTATATACTAGATTCTTAGTTATACTAATATTATTCTCTATAGTTTTAATATAAATTGTATATCTTTATCTATAATAATCTTATCTAGAATACTATATTAGCTAATTATAGTTCCTAGAGCCTAGTATATAGTAACTTCTATCTTACTTTTTTCTTTATATAGTCTAAAGTATAAGTACTTTATAAGCTTATCTACTATTATTAGGATTTTATTATACTTAACTTCTAATATTAAATCTTTAGATTTTAGTAGTTTTATAATAAAGTCTATTATAATAACACTTTATAGTTATTCTAGTATCTTAACTAGTTATAATATTCTATATAGTATATATCTATTATACTTATTTCTATAGTACTTTATATATTCTTATAGTACTTTAGTTACTAGTTATCTTACTTTTAAGATATAGTAGTCTCTTAAGAGTCTATCTAATATTTTATTAATACCTTAGTATCTATATACTAGTAGTTTATAGAATTATTATATAAACTCTCTTTATATTTTCTTTAGAATATATATTCTTCTATAAGCTTTTATAAATTCTTTTTAGATTTTAAGTTTTTTTATTTCTTTAGAAGCTTTCTCTATTTCTTTTTAAATCTATTTATCTAGCTTATTACTCTTTCTCTTAAGTATTATAGCTATCTTAAGTATATTTAGAACTAAGTATTCTTTTTTATTCTTAACTAGAACTATACTAGTAGCGATTACTTCTTCTTATAGATCTAGTCTTCTACTTATAGTATCTATAAATTAGTTACCTTTACTCTTAGTATATATTATTTCTATATTAAATATTAATAGAAACTCTTACTATCTTATATAGTACTATAATAATTCCTTATTTATTATAAATCCTATAAGATTCTTATAGTCTATATAGACCTTTATTTAGTATTTTACTTATTATAAGTATACTCTCTATTATCTAAATACTTTATAGATTACTAGTATCTCTTTATTATATATTAAGTAGTTAAGTTCTACTAGCTTTATTTTCTTAAAAAAGTATTTAACTAAGTATTCTTATTTTATATTTTAGTCTTCTTGTATTAGTACTATTGTATAGACTAAGTTAGATATATCTATTTTTACTACTACTAGTAGTTCTAGGTTATATATCCTAATAACTAGGTTTTCTATAAATTATTATTTAATTTAGCTAAATACTTTATTATATTCTTTAGTCTACTTAAATAGTATATCTTTCTTTATAAAGTTTATTAGTAGTTCTATTAGTTCTAACTAGTTAATTATTAACTTCTTATAGAAGTTTACTAGTCTATAAAATTATTATACTTCTTATAAGTTCTTTAGTAATAGCTACTTTTAGATTACTTTAATCTTATTTAAGTTAATCCTAATTTTTCTTAGTTCTATAATAAACCTTAGAAAGTCTATTTCTTTTATATAAATTTTAAATTTCTTTATCTTAAAGAATATCTTACTTTCTACTAGTTTTCCTAGTACTTTATATATATTATATATATTCTTCTTCTATTTCTAAAAATATAAAAATATTATCTAGGTATATAAAAGTAAATATATCTAAGTATTTTCTTAGTACTATTTTAATTCTTTCTTAAAACGCTACTAGTGCGTTTATTAATCTAAATAGTACAACTAGGTATTTATATAGTTTATACTATATTCTAAATAAAGTTTTTTATTTATCTCCTTTTTTAATTCTAATCTAGTAGTAGGTATTTTAGATATCTAGTTTAGTAAAGATTTAAACTTTCTATAGTCTATCTTATATCTTATTTATATATAGTAAAAGGTATTAGTTCTTATTTATAATTATATTTATCTTTTTAAAATCTATATAAAGTTATTTATTATTTATCTTTTTATTATCTATAAAAATAAGTTTATATACTACTAAGGATTTAGATTCTTATATTTATCTTTTCTTAATTACGTTTTATATAAATACTTATTTAATCTTAGATTTTTTTTCTATTTTCTTATAGACTAGGCTCTATTCTATATTTTTCTTTCTTTTAGTTCTATTACTAAATTCTATAGTTAATATTCTAGAAAGTAATTATCTAGTTTAGTAAGTTATTTCTCTTACTTCTTATATTCTTCTAAGAACTATCCTTTATATATAGTTATATTAGCTTTTAATATATTTTTTTTAAAGTAACTAATTTTCTCTATTTTCTAATTAATCTTTAGGTTAGTTATCTATAACTATAGTATACTTAGTATTACGTTTTATTTATTATTAATTGTTATTATATCTATAACTATATTCTTAATTTCTAATCTTTCTAACTTTAATTTTAAAGGTATTATTTTAAACTTAATAAGTTCTTATAATAGTATTTCTTTAATTATACTTAGTTATTAAAGGTATTTTTATATTATATACTATATTTCTTATTTTTCTATAAATTTCTTAAATAAAAAGTTTTTTATAGCTCTACTATTAATTATTAATTATACTTTCTTTCTTTAGTACGTTCTATTTTTTATAACGTATAAGCTTATTATACCTTCTAGCTTTTCTTATTTAGGTCTTTCTTTAAATTATTTATCCTTCTAGGGCTATTACTCTATTTTATATTTATAGTTCTTGTATTTTAGATATTTATTATATATATACTTATACTATAGCCTTTCTTTAACGTATTCTTTTAATAACTTTAGTCCTAGTCTAATTAATATATATTTATTATTAAGTATTTAGATTACTTCTTAGCTTTTAATTTCTTTCTTTAGAATTACCCTTTTATTATCTTATTTTTATTTTAGCTATATATAGTTTTATACTTTTTCTTCTTTATATAAGTAGTAATATATATTTAAATATAATACTTATATAATCTCTAGATATACTAGATATTCTAGATCTATTCTTTTATTATCTCCTACCTAGTACTTATCTATACTAAGTCTTTTAGTTATTAGGATATAGTATACTACTAGTACTTATAGTATATAAGCTTTATTAATCTATCTTATCTTTCTTATAAGATACTACTACTCTCTCTATATAGGTATCTTTCTTACTATAACTTTATATTATTTTATTTACTATTAGAAAATTATAAACTTTATTACTTTAAGATTATATTCTTTCTAGTCTTTATACGCTTCCTCTATACTTATAACTAGTAAGTATTTTTAAATAAACTTCTATTCTTTATTTTATTCTACTATATCTATTATTATATAGCTATTATAACTATATATATTTAACTAGGTATACTATATATCTTTTATATTAATTTATTTCTTATCTCTTTATAGTTCTTCTAAAGAGACTATAGTAGTCTCTTTATCTAGTACCTATCTTTTAGCCTAGATTAATAGAGTCTAGAGCTCTTCTCTTTCTAAGACTTCTATTAGTAAGTCTATTATATATACTATTTCTTCTAGCTATACTTTTATTTTTTTTTTATTATAGCTACTCTATATTTTTATAAGAAGTATCTTACTTTTTATTTACTAGAAAGATATATATAGTAGTTATTATTATAATAAAAAACCTAATAGAGTATTAAATATTATACTTCTTTACTCCTAGCTACTTTCTTTTAAAGTTTAGCCTATACTTTTAGTACTTTCTTTTTTTTTATTTTTATTTTTAACTAGTTTTCCTTATCTTTCTTAGAATCCTTACTTCTATAATCTTTTATAAAGTATCTTAGTTTTCTATATTTATAATATACTATATCTTTTTTCTATTTTAATTAGTAGTTCTTTTTATAGTAGCTTAGTTTACTATAGTTAAAGTATATAAAGTTTTTATTTTTATTTTCTTTTTATTCTTATTAGTATTAAAGATTATAGAGTTCTCTTTATTATAGTTCTAAGTAGATCCTCTATACTTAATTTTTTTTTATTCTTAGAGGTTATTATTAATTTATATTACCTTTTACTTTAAAGCTTCTAGTATTCTTATTTTTTCTATATAGATTATTTTATATTATATTCTTAAATTTAGTCTTTATTTAAATTATAATATTAGAGATAGCTTATTCTATTCTATATTTTATAATAGTTATTTAAACTATAATATATATTTAAGAATACTCTTGTTTTATATATGCTTTTCTAGCCTTTATTTAGCTTATTAGGTAATATCTATATCTCTAAATACTACTCTTATTTATTTAGTAAAGTATTTATAACTTCTAAAGATAGCTCTTATATTATCTTTCTAGTTTATTAAAGTATATATTATATAGTCTATCTAGTAAAGTTTAAACTATCTTATTATATCTTGTTTAAGATATATTCCTATATATATTACCTTCTTATCTTCTCTATTAAAGTATAGTACTTTTTTATTAATCTAAAGCTATACTAAAGCTATAAAGAGTTCTAAGTTTTCTTTTATTTTATTAAACTTCTTAAGTATAAGTATCTTTAGTAGCTTCTTTATTACACTTATTTCTAGTTATTAGATAATTAGTTCTATTTAGTTCTATCCTTTAATAATAGCCTTAATTTATACTTTATTCTACTTTATATAGTTTTATAGTTCTTTGTTTTATATTTCTAAGGTATTAATTACTATCCTTATATTTTTTTTTCTAAGATTAGGTTGTTTATATAGTCTTTTATTACTTTCTATACTATATTATCTAACTTATAGCTACTTAGAGGTACCTTACCTCTTTTCTTAGTTAAACTTTCTACTATTGTGTTAGCTAGACTATACACTACTTACGCTTCGCTTCTTATAATAATTAAATTAGTAAAGTATAATAGGCCTACTATTATTAACTATAGTATCTTATCTTATAAAAGTTAGTAGATTAAAAAGTAATAGTAAAAGCTTATATAGTACTCTATAATAACTATAAATAATAGAAGATATTTTATAACTATCTTATATTAGCGTTTTATAGTTAAAGGATTAGATTACTAATACTATCCTAATAATATAAATACTATTAACTATATACTTATTATAATCTATTTATATAATATTATAGATTACTTTACTCTATTATATATAATTATAGATTATACTTATCTATTATATATTATTATAGATTACTTTAATCTATTATATATAATTATAGATTACTACTATATATTCTAATTATAAGTAGCTTTCTATTTAAAGTTATTTCTTTACTTATCTTATACTTTATTAGTATCTAAATTAGGACTAATTAGTTCTATATTATTAATTTCTATTATATCTATAACAACTATTTTATTATCTAATTTATTTATTTTAATAATTTATCTATTTATAGATAGTATAGTTTTAATATTATATCTTTAACTTTTATAAATACTATTATTATTTTTTATAGTTTTAATATAAATCTAATATTTCTATTTATAATAATTTTATCTAAGATACTATACTAGCTAATTATAGTTTCTAAGACCTAGTATATAATAACTTTTATCTTACTTTTCTTTTTATATAGTTTAAAGTATAAGTACTTTATAAGTTTATTTACTATTATTAAGATTTTATTATACTTAACTCTTAATATTAAATCTTTTAACTTAAGTAATATAATAGGCTACCTATTATCGACTACAAGTACCTATCTTAAAGGAGTTAGTAGATTAGAAAGTAATAACAAAAGCCTATATAGTAATCTATAATAACTATAAATAGTAGAAGATATTTTATAACTATCTTATACTAGCGTTCTATAGTTAAAGAATTAAATTACTAATACTATCCTAATAATACGTATTCTTACTAGCTATATAGTAATATAGTCTTAGCGACTTTATTACGTTATATTTACTAAGATCGCGAATCTATAAATTTATTATATAATAGCTTTATAACTTTATATTTACTAAGATTATAAATTTATAAATTTATTACGTATTTTAATTATAGTTAGCTTTCTAATTAAGCTTATTATCTTATAAGTTATTACTTTACTTATCTTATACTTTATATATAGCTAAGCGTAGACTAATTAGTTCTATCTTAGTTTCTTCTATTACTACTATAATACTATTTCCTCTTTTACGTAGTCTCTTATTTCTCTATACTAAAGCTAAGGTTATTAATCCTATTTCTTTATTAATCTCTAGTTTTTTAGTACTTTTTATACTATCCTATTCTTAGCGTAATAAACTTCTTCTTATAGCTTTTATTATTTATAATAGAGTTAAGATATTTCTTTATTATTATTATATAAAACTAGGTCTTACTTATTTTATATCTTTAAATAATAGTAAATATTATAATAAGTATATTCTTACTAATATTTAGTATAAGTATATTTCTTCTAAAGTTTTACTTATAGAGTATAAGTATTTAATTTTTATATAGTCTCTTTCTACTAAGTTATATAAAGTAAGCTATTAATAGAGCTTAAGTATAATTATTATTATAGCTTACTATAGCTAAAGCTAAGTATAAGTTAACTCTTTATAAGCTAGTAAAGCTTTATTCTTATATTAAGCGTCTTTATAAGATAAAGGCTTATAATAATACTAAGTTATTTAAATAGTCTTATACCTTAGAAGCTAAGTTAGATTTAGATAGTATAGTAGAGGCTACTCTAGCTCCTATTATATTAGACGTTCCTATTACCTCTCTATCTAGTAGTAGTATTACTAGTTTTCTTAATTTACTAATAGGCGTTCTAGGGAGTTTTAACTTTAGAACTCTTCTAGTTTCTTAAAGTAATTAAGATTATTTTCTAGTTCTTATATTTTTTTCTATAGTTATCCTTTTTTATCTATACCTATCTATTTTACTAGATAGTAGTTTCTACTATTATAGAATTAGTATTCTAGAATCTTTTTAACTTCTTATTCTTTTTATTCTCTATATATATCTACTTTGTATACTAGTAGTTCTACTTCTTATAGTACCTTTTTTAGTAGTACTATATAGAATATTAAGTATATCTTTATTTTATCTAGTAGTTTTAATTTAAATATAACTAGTATAACTTTCTTCTTAATTTTATATAGTCTTATTTTAACGTAGTTAAGTTTAGAGCTTACTTATTTACTTTTAATATTTCTTTATAGTAACTATACTTTTTCTCTCTTTCTAAATTAAAGTCTTTCTTAGTATTTCTTATTATAGTACTTTACTATTTAATCTTATAAGAACTCTATATCTTATTATAGTTAATTATATATTTCTTTAAGTCTATTTATAAAGTTTTCTCCTTTTAGAAACTAAAATATCTAGTTTCTTAGTATTCTATATATACTAAAGTTAAATCTATAGTTTATAAAGAAGAGTAATACTTTTATTACTATATTTTTTACGCTATTATATACTAATTATACTATAAGTAGTAATTATACCTAATTATTCTAGTTATAGTTAAAGTAGTATCTTAAGTACTATTCTACTATCTAATTTATACGTTCTAATTATCTCTCTATTTATAAGTAATATACTATTAATATTATATACTAGATTCCTAATTATACTAATATTATTCTTTATAGTTTTAATATAAATCTTATATCTTTATCTATAATAATTTTATCTAGAATACTATATTAGCTAATTATAGTTCCTAGAACCTAGTAAGTAGTAATCTCTATCCTACTTTTCTCTTTATATAGTCTAAAATATAAGTATTTTATAAGCTTATTTACTATTATTAGAATTCTATTATACTTAACTCTTAATATTAAGTCTTTAGACTTAAGTAGTTTTATAATAAAGTCTATTATAATAACTTTCTATAGTTATTCTAGTATCTTAACTAGTTATAGTATCTTATATAGTACGTACCTATTATACTTATTTTTATAATATTCTATATAGTCTTATAGTACTTCTATTACTAGTTATCTTACTCTTAGAATATAGTAGTCTCTTAAGAGTCTATCTAATATCTTATTAGTTTCTTAGTATCTATATACTAGTAGTTTATAAAATTATTATATAAATTCTCTCTATATTTTCTTTAGAATATATATTCTTCTATAAGCTTCTATAATTCCTTCTTAAATTTTAAGCTTTATTATTTCTTTAAAAGCTTTTTTTATCTCTTTCTAAATCTATTTATCTAGTATATTACTTTTTCTTTTAAGTATTATAGCTATCTTAGGTATATTTAGGACTAAATATCCTTCTTTATTCTTAACTAAAATTATACTAGTAGTATTTACTTCTTCTTATAAGTCTAGTCTTTTACTTAAAGTATCTATAAATTAGTTATCTTTACCTTTAGTATATATTATTTCTATATTAAATATTAATAGAAACTCTTACTATCTTATATAGTATTATAATAGGTTTTTATTTAGTATTAATCTTATAAAATTCCTATAGTTTATATAGACCTTTATTTAGTATTTTACTCTTTATAAATATACTCTCTACTATTTAAATACTTTATAGATAGCTAGTATCTCTTTGTTATAAATTAGGTAGTTAAGTTCTACTAGCTTTATTTTCTAAAAGAAGTACTTAACTAAGTATTCTTATTTTATATCTTAGTCTTCTTATATTAAGACTATCTTATAGACTAAATTAGATACGTCTATTTTTACTACTACTAGTAAGTCTAGGTTATATATCTATATAACTAGGTTTTCTATAAATCTTTATTTAATTTAGTTAAATACTTCTTTATATTCTTTAGTTTACTTAAATTGTATATCTTTCTTTATAAGGTTTATTAGTAGTTCTATTAGATCTAACTAATTAACTATTAACTTTCTATAGAAGTTTATAAGTCTATAGAATTATTATACTTCTTATAAGTTTTTAGGTATTAGCTATTCTTAAATTATTTTAATCTTATTTAAATTAATCCTAATTTTTCCTAGTTCTATAATAAATCTAAAGAAGTCTATTTCTTTTATATAAAATTTATACTTTCTTATTTTAAGAAATAGTTTATTTTCTACTAACTTTTCTAGTACTTTGTATATATACTATATATATTCTTCTTCTATTTCTAAGAATATAAAGATATTATCTAAGTATATAAATATAAATATATCTAAGTACTTTCTTAGTACTATATTAATCTTTTCTTAGAATACTACTAGTACGTTTATAAGTCTAAATAGTATAACTAGATATTTATATAATCTATATTATATTCTAAATACTATTTTCTATTTATCTCCTTCTTTAATTCTAATCTAGTAATAGGCGTTTTAGATATCTAGTTTTATAAAGATTTATACTTTCTATAGTTTATCTTATATCTTATCTATTTATAGTAATATATATTAGTTTTTACTTATAATTATATTTGTTTTTTAAAAGTCTATATAAGGTTATTTTATATTAATCTCTTTTTTGTCTATAAATATAAGTCTATATACTACTAAGGATTTAGATTCTTATATCTATTTCTTCTTAATTGCATTTTAGATAAATACTTATTTAATCTTAGATTCTTTTTCTATTTTCTTGTATATTAGGCTCTATCCTATATTTTTTCTTTCTTCTAGTTCTATTGCTAAATCCTATAGTTAATATTCTAGGATATAGTTATCTAGTTTAGTAAGTTGTTTTTCCTACTTTTTATATTCCTCTAGGAACTATCCTTTATATATAGTTATATTAGCTTTTAATATCTTTTTCTTAGAGTAGCTAATTTTCTCTATTCTTTAATTAATCTTTAGGTTAGCTAGTTATAACTATAGTATTCCTAGTATTACGTCTTATTTATTATTAATTATTGTTATATCTATAACTATATTTCTAATTTCTAATCCTTTTAGTCTTAATATTAAAGGTACTATTTTAAACCTAATAAGTTCTTAGAATAGTTTTCCTTTAATTATACTAAGTTATTAAGGGTATTTTTTTATTATATAACTTATTCCTTAGTTTTCTATAAACTTTTTAGATATAAAGTTCTTTATAGCTCTACTATTAACTATAATTTATACTTTCTATCCTTAGTATATACCTATTTTTATAACGTGTAAGCCTATTATACTTTATAGTTTTTCTTACTTAAATCTTTCTCTAAATTATCTATTCTTCTAAGGCTATTATCTTGTTTTATACTTATAGTTTTTATATTTTAGGTATTTATTAAATATATACTTATACTATAGCTATATTCCTTTAACGTATTCTTTAGATAACTTAGGTCTAGGTCTAATTAATATATATTCTTTGTTAAGGATTTAGATTATCTCCTAACCTTTAATTTTTTTCTTAAAGATTACTCTAGTATAGTCTTGTCTTCTTTTTAGCTATATATAGTTCTATACCTTTTCTTTACTATATAGGTAGTAGTATATATTTAAATATAATACCTATATAATTTCTATATATACTAGGTATTCTAAGTCTATTTTTTTATTGTCTCCTTCTTAGTATCTATCTATACTAGGTTGTTTAGTTATTAGAATATAGTATATTACTAGTACTTATAGTATATAGGTATTATTAATCTATTATATTTTTCTTATAAGATACTACTACTCTCTTTATATTAGTATTCTACTTACTATAACTATATATTACTCTATCTATTATTAGAATATTATAAACTTTATTACTCTAAGATTATATTCTTTCTAGTCTTTATACGCTTCCTCTATACTTATAACTAGTAAGTATTTCTAAATAAACTTCTAGTTTTTATTTTATTTTAACGTATCTATTATTATATAGCTATTATAGCTATATATATTTAACTAGGTATACTTTATATCTCTTATATTAACTTATTTCTTATCTTCCTTTAGTTCTTTAGAAGTAACTATAGTAGTCTCTTTATCTAGTACTAGTCCTTTAGCCTAGATTAATAGTACTAAGGGCTCTTCCCTTTCTAGATCTTCTACTAGTAGGTCTATTATATATACTTTTTCTTCTAGCTATACTTTTATTCTACTTTCTTTTATTATAGCTACTTTATATCTCTAGTTCTATAGAAACTATACTACTCTTTATTTACTAAAAAGATATATATAGTAGTTATTATTATAATAAAAGGTTTAGTAAAGCGTTATATATTATACTTCTTTACTTCTAGCTACTTTCTTTTAAGGTTTAGCTTATACTTTTAGTACTTCCTTCCTATTCTTAGTTATCTTTAACTAAGTTTCTTTATCTTTTTTAGAGTCTTTACTTCTATAGTCTTTTATAAAGTATTCTAGTTTTCTATATTTATAATATACTATATCCTTTTTTTACTTTGATTAGTAGTTCTTTATATAGTAGCCTAGTTTACTATAGTTAAAGTATATAAAGTCTTTATTTTTCTTTTTCTTTCTATCTTTATTTATATTAAAGATTATAGGGTCTCCTTTATTATAATTCTAGGTATAACTTCTATATTTATTCTTCTTCTATTCTTAAAGATTATTATTAATTTATATTACTTATTACTTTAGAGCTTCTAGTGTTTATAGTTTTTCTATAAAAATTATTTTATATTAGATTTTTAAGTTTAGTCTTTATTTAAATTATAATATTAAAGCTAACTTATTTTATTCGATATTTTATAATAGTTATTTAAACTATAATATATATTCTAGAATACTCTAGTTTTGTATAAGCTTTTCTAGCCTTTCTTTAGCTTGTTAGGTAACGTCTATATCCTTAAATACTACTCTTATTTATCTAGTAAAGTATTTATAACTTCTAAAGATAGCTCTAGTTTTATTTTTCTAGGTTATTAGGGTATATATTATGTAATCTATCTAGTAGTGTTTAAACTATCTTATTATATTTTCTTTAAGGTGTATTCTAATATATATTACTTTTTTTTCTTCTATATTAAAGTATAGTACTTATATATCTATCTAGAGTTATACTAATACTATAAAAGGTCTTAGTTTTTTCTTTATTCTATTAAATTTTTTAAAGATAAGTATCTTTAGTAGTTTTTTTATTATGCTTATTTCTAGTCTTTAGGTAATTAGTTCTATCTAATTCTTACCTTTAATAATAGCCTTAATCTATACTTTATTTTACTTTATATAGTCTTATAGTTCTTTATTCTACGTTTCTAAAGTATTAATTACTATCTTTATATCTTCTTTTTCTAAGATTAAGTTGTTAATATAATCTTTAATTATTTCTTACGCTATACTATCTAATTTATAACTACTTTTAGGTACCTTAGATATTTATTTTATTAAACTTTCTACTATTATATTAGCTAGACTATATATAACTTATACTTTACTTCTTATAATAACTAAATTAGTAAGGTATAATAAGCTACTTATTATTAACTATAGGTACTTATCTTAAAGAAGTTAGTTGATTAGGAAGTAATAACAAAAGCCTATATAGTAATCTATAATAACTATAAATAGTAGAAGATATTTTATTACTATCTTATACTAGCGTTCTATAGTTAAAAGATTAAATTACTAATACTATCTTAATAATATATATTCTTACTAGCTATATAGTAATATAGTCTTAGTAACTTTATTACTTTATATTTACTAAGATTATAAATCTATAAATTTATTATATAATAGCTTTATAACTTAATATTTACTAAAATTATAAATTTATAAATTTATTACGTATCTTAATTGTAGTTAGGTTCTTAATTAAGCTTATTATCTTATAAGTTATTACTCTACTTATCTTATACCTTATACGTAGCTAAGTATAGACTAATTAGTTCTATCTTAGTTTCTTCTATTACTACTATAACAAGTAACTTTATAATAAAGTCTATTATAATAACTCTTTAGAGTTACTTTAGTACTTTAACTAGCTATAATATTCTATATAGTCTTATAGTAATTCTTTAATTATTTATCTAATATTTTATTAATACTCTAGTATCTATATAATAGTAATTTATAAAACTATTATATAAATTTTCTTTATATTTTATTTAGAATATATATTCTTCTATAAGCTTTTATAAGTTTTTTTAAAATTTTAAGTTTTTTTATTTTTTAAAAAGCTTTTTATATTTCTTTTTAAATTTATTTATTTAGTTTATTATTTTTTCTTATAAGTATTATAGCTATTCTTAATATATTTAAAACTAAATATTTATCTTTATTCTTAACTAGAACTATACTAGTAGTATTTACTTCTATTTATTATTCTAGTCTTTTACTTAAAGTATCTATAAACTAATTATCTTTACTTTTAGTATATATAATTTTAAAGTTAGATATTAAGAAGTATTTCTACTATTTTATATAGTATTATAATAAGTTTTTATTAATTATAAATCTTAAAAGATTCTTATAGTCTATATAGACTTTTATTTAGTACTTTACTTTTTATAAGTATACTCTCTATTACTTAAATAATTTATAGATTACGAGTATTTTCTTATTATAGATTAAGTAGTTAAGCTCTACTAGCTATATTTTCTTAGAAAAGTATTTAACTAAGTATTCTTACTTTATAACTAGGTCCTCTTATATTAGTACTATTCTATAGACTAAGTTTAATATATCTATATTATATATTCTAATAACTAGGTTTTCTATAAACTTTAATTTAATATAATTAAATACTTTATTATATTCCTAAGTCTATTTAAATAGTATATCTTTTTTTACAAGATTTATTAATAGTTTTATTATTTTAGACTATTTTACTATTAATTTTCTATAAAAGTTTACTAACCTATAAACTACTATACTTCTTATAGGTTTTTTAGTATAAGCTATTCCTAGATTATTTTAATTTATTTAAGTTAATTCTTAATTTTTCTAGCTTAATAATAAATCTAAAGAAATTAGTTTCCTTTTTATAGAACTTATATTACTTTATTTTAAGGAATATTCTATTTTCTATTAGTTTTTCTAGTACTTTATATATATATTATACGTATTTTTCTTCTATTTCTAAGAATATA
Source organism: Ophiosphaerella korrae (assembly GCA_028456385.1). Classification (NCBI taxonomy): domain Eukaryota; kingdom Fungi; phylum Ascomycota; class Dothideomycetes; order Pleosporales; family Phaeosphaeriaceae; genus Ophiosphaerella; species Ophiosphaerella korrae. The sequence continues at coordinate 49,107 of JALNQF010000235.1, read as the reverse complement.
AAGATATTATCTAGGTATATAAATATAAAAGTATCTAGGTACTTTTTTAAGATTATATTTATTCTTTCTTAGAATACTACTAGTATATTTATTAATCTAAAGAGTATAACTATATATTTAAATAGTTTATACTATATTCTAAATACTATTTTTATTTTATTACTTTCTTTAATTTAAATCTAGTAGTATATATTTTAGATATCTAATTTTATAAAGATTTAAGCTTTTTATAGCCTATCTTGTATTTTATCTATATATAGTAAGAGATATTAGTTCTTACTTATAATTATATTTATTTTTCTAAAATCTACGTAAAGTCTTTTATTACTTATCTCTTTTTTATCTATAAATATAAGTCTATATACTATAAAGAATTAAGATTCTTATATTTATCTTTTCTTTATTACGTTTTTAATAAATTATTATTTTGTCTTAGATTTTTCTTTAGTTTTTTAGTAGACTAGGCTCTATTTTATATCTTTTCTTTCTTCTAAGTTTATTACTAAGTCCTATAGCTAATAGTCTAGAAAGTAGTCTTTAGGTTTAGTAAGTTATTTCTCTTATTTTAATATTCTTCTAAGAATTCTCCTTTATATATACTTATATTAGCTCCTAATATTTCTTTTTTAGAGTAGCTAATTTTCTCTATTCTCTAATTAATCTTTAGGTTTATTATCTATAACTATAATAATCCTAATATTATTTCTTACTTATTATTAAGTATTATTATATCTATAACTATATTTCTAATTTCTAGTCTTTTTATTTTTAGTATAGAGAGTACTATTTTAAACCTAATAAGTTCTTAGAATAGTTTTCTTTTAATAGTACCTAGCTATTAAATATATTTCTTTATTATATACTTTATTCTTTATATTTTTATAAATTTCTTTAATATAAAGTTTCTTATAGCTTTACTATTAATTATTTCTTATACTTTCTTTTTTTTATATATACCTTTTTTTATAATATATAAGCCTTTTATACTTTATAGCTATTTTTACTTTAGTAGTTTAGTAAATTATCTATTTTTTTAGAGCTATTACTTTATCTTTTATTTATAGTTCTTATATTTTAGATATTTATTATATATATATTTATACTATAGTCTTCTTTAAACGTATTTTTTAAATAGCTTAGGTTTTAGTCTAATTAATATATACTTTTTATTAGGTATTTTAATTATTTTATAACTTTAGATATCTTTTCTTAAGATTACTTTTATATAATTATATCTATTTCTTTATAGTAGCTATATATAATTATATACTTTAAATTCTTTGTATAAGTAGTAGTTTATATTTACGTATAATACCTAAGATATTTTAAAGTATACTAGATAATATAGAACTTTTCTTTTATTATCTTCTACTTAGTATTTATCTATACTAAGTATTATTATTATTAGAATATAGTATACTATTAGTATTTATAGTTTATAAGCTTTATTAATCTATTACGTTTTTTTATAAAGTACTACTATTCTTATTATATAAGTATTCTTCTTACTATAACTATATATTACTTTATCTATTATTAGAATATTATAAACTTTATTATTTTAAAATTATATTCTTTCTAGTCTTTATACGCTTACTCTATAATTATAACTAGTAAGTATTTTTAAATAAACTTCTATTACTTATTTTATTCTACTTTATCTATTCTTATATAGCTATTATAACTATATATATTTAACTAGGTATACTCTATACTTTTTATATTAACTTATTTTTTATCTCTTTTTATTTCTTTAGAAAAGCCTATAATAGTCTTTTTATCTAGTACTAGTCCTTTAGCCTAGATTAATAGGGTTTAAGGCTCTTCTCTTTCTAAGTCTTCTATTAGTAGATCTATTAAATATCTTATTTCTTTAAGCTATACTTAAATTCTACTTTCTTTTATTACTACTACTTTATTCTTTTATAAAAACTATCTTACTTTCTACTTACTAAAAAGATATATATAGTAGTTATTATTATAATAAAAAGTTTAATTAAGTATTATATATTATATTTCTCTACTTCTAACTACTTTCTTTTAAAGCTTAGGTTATACTTTTAGTACTTCTTTTTTATTCTTAGTTATCTTTAACTATATTTCTTTCTTTAAGTCTTTACTTTTATAGTCTTTTTTATAGTATTTTTATTTTCTATATTTATAATTTACTATATCTTTCTTCTATTTTAAATAGTAATCTCTTAAATAGTAACTTTTCTTACTATATTTAAAGTATATAAAGTCTTTATTTTTTTTTTTTTTTATCTTTATTAGTATTAAATACTATAGGGTCTCTAGTATCTTAATTTCTAAGTTATTTTCTATACTTATTCTTCTTTTATACTTAAAAATTATTATATATTAATATTTCCTATTATTTTAAGGCCTTTAGTATTCTTAGTTTTTTTATATAAATTATTTTATATTAGATTTTTAAGTTTAATCTTTATTTAAATTATAATATTAGAGCTAACTTATTTTATCTTATATTTTATAATAGTTATTTAAACTATAATATATATTTAGAAATGCTCTAATATTATATAAGCTTCTTAAGCTTCTCTTTAGCTTATTAGGTTATATCTATATCTCTAAATACTACTCTTATTTATTTAGTAAAGTATTTATAACTTCTAAAAATAGCTTTTATTTTATCTTTCTATATTCCTAGAGTATATATTATATAATCTATCTAGTAAAGCTTAAACTATCTTATTATATCTTCTTCTAAGTATATTCTAATATATATTACCTTTTTATCTTCTCTATTATAGTATAGTACTTATATATTAATCTAGAGTTATACTAATACTATAAAAGGTTTTAGTTTTTCTCTTATTCTATTAAACTTCCTAATTACAAGTATCTTAAGTAGTTTCTTTATTATACTTATCTTTAGTCTCTAAGTAATTTATTCTATCTAGTTTTATCTTTCTATAATAGCTTTAATTTATACTTTATTTTACTTTATATAATCTTATAGTTCTTTGTTTTATATTTCTAAAGTCTTAATTACTATTTTTATATCTTTTTTTTTAGAGATTAAGTTATTTAAGTAGTTTTTAATTACTTTCTATATAGTATTATCTAATTTATAACTACTTAGAAGTACTTTACTTTCTTTTTTAGTTAAACTTTCTACTATTATATTAGCTAGACTATATACTACTTACGCTTTACTTCTTCTAATAACTAAATTAGTAAAGTATAATAATTTACTTATTATTAACTATAGTAACCCTTTTATAAGTTATTAGTAGATTAGAAAGTAATAATAAAAGCCTATATAGTAATTAGTAATAACTATAAATAATAGTTTATTTATATATATAATATTAAGTATTAATATTCTAGGTTAAAGATTAGATTACTAATACTATCCTAATTATACTTATTACTACTAACTATATACTTAGTACTTTCTTAGTACTTTATAACTTTATATTTACTAAGATTATAAATTTATAAAGTTATTATATATCTCTATTATAGTTAGTCTATTAATCGAGTTTATTATCTTTTATATTATTACTCTACTTATCTTATACTTTATTTATAACTAAGTTAAGACTAATTAGTTTTATCTTAATTTCTTTTATTACGCCTATAATATTATTATAAAGTAAGTCTCTTAAGTATAGTATATAAGTTAGACTCTTTAGAATATAGCTATTAATAAAAGTTATAATAAGCTTTATTTTATTCTTTATATTAATTATACTTTATTTTCTCTAATTATATATAGACTTCTCTTTATCTAAGTTTATTATTAATCTTATTAATATTAGAAAAGAGCTTAGTAAGCTTTAGCTTTAAGATATTAGCTCTATCTCTATATCTCTTTCTCTACTTAGTAATATAATAGTTATAGATATCTTCTAATCTATAGTTCTTTTTCTAGACTTAATCTTTTAACTTCTATAACTTAAACTAACTACTAGTAATTATATACTAGAAGCTTTAACTATACTTATTATTAGACTTATTTTTTTTTATCTTAAAAAGAGCTACTTATATATAGAAAGCCTAGTAGATAATAAATAAGTACTTCATATTTATTATAATAGTAGAGTATATACTTATTTAAAAATAATTAAAAGATTACTATAACTTTTTTCTTATTATTTAGTCTAATAACTTAATTACTTTACTAGTTTATTACGTTTTTAAAGATTATCTTTAGTTTATTCTTTTTTTTATTTACTACTTATACTTTTATACTTTTATATATTATATAAAAGTCTAAAATATTAAAGCTTACTATAGCTTAGATTATATCTTAGTCTTCTAGCGCGTTTTTCTTAATTCTAAGTTCTAGTTCTTATATTATATTATTAATATCTAGACTTATATTACGCTAATTAGTAGTATTTAGAAATATATTATTATTCTTTACTTTTATTATAATACGCTTATAGATCTTAGTATTAAGAAATAGTATAATATATCTAATAAATACGTAATATAAGTAGTATATAATACTAATTACTTTATTAAATATTATTATAGATTTTCTTCTATATAGTAAAAGAAAGCTATTTAGGATTTACTTATAATTAACTTATATAAACTTAAATACTACCTTAAATTCTCTTTTCTACTTTAATAATATAACTATTACTATCTTAATAAGTAAGTAAGTAGCTTTAAATTATTATACTCTACTATATTACTATATTAGAAAGCTAAGTATAAAGAAAGAAGAGCTAAATACTATAATAAAGTTTATATAAATATTATATAAAGTACTAATTTAATCTATAAACTTATTTACTATAAGCTTTTATTTTACTAGTATCTACTTCTAGAAGTATACTATTTATTTTCTAAGCTTAATTAATTAATATTACTAAAGTATTATAATATTATTATAGTTTATAAACTAAGATTAGTACTTTATAACTATTACTTCTCTTACTAACTATATTAATAAAATACTATATAGTACTATTCTATAACCTAGTTATTATAAGTAAAATAAGAGAAATCGAGATAGAACTAATTAGTCCTAACTTAGAAGCTAACAAAGTATAAGACAAGTAAGGTAATAATATTAATTAGGAAATAGCTTATAACTAGAATATATAAGTAATCCTTTAATCTATTAAGTATATAAATAGAAAATAAATATAGATTAAAAGATTAGTAATCCCTTAATCTATTAAGCGTATAGATAGAAAACAAATATAGATTAATAGATTAAGTAAACTATATAATTAGTAGAATATATATTATTAAGATAGTATTAGCAATCTAATCTCTTAACTAAGGAACGCTAATACAAGATAGTTGTAAAACATCTTCTATTATTTATAGTTATTATAGATTACTATATAAGCTTTTATTATTACTTTATAATCTACTAACTCCTTTAAGATAAGTACTTATAGTTAATAATAAGTAGCCTATTATACTTTACTAATCTAGTTATTATAAGAAGTAAAGCGTAAGTAGCGTATAGTCTAGCTAATATAATAGTAGAAAGTTTAATAAAAAAAAGAGCTAAAGTACTAATAAGTAGCTATAAGTTAGATAATACTATATAGAAATAAATTAAAGATTACTTAAATAACTTAATCTCTAAAAAAGAAGATATAAAGATAGTAATTAATACCTTAGAAATATAGAATAAGAAACTACAAGATTATATAAAATAAAATAAAGTGTAGATTAAAGCTATTATTAAAAGCTAGAATTAGATAGAATTAATTACTTAAAGACTAGAGATAAGTGTAATAAAGAAACTACTAAAGATACCTATCTTTAAGAAGTTTAATAGGATAAGAGAGAAACTAAAACCTTTTATTATATTAGCCTAACTCTAGATAGATATATAAGTACTATACTTTAATATAGAAGAAAAGAAAGTAATATATATTAGACTATACCTTAAAGAAGACGTAATAAGATAGTATAAACCTTACTAGATAGACTATATAATATACTCTCTAATAACCTAAAAAGATAAGACTAGAGCTATCTTTAAAAGTTATAAATACTTTACTAAATAAATATAAGTAGTATTTAGAGATATAGACGTTACCTAATAAGTAGAAGAATAGCTAGAAAAGCTTACGTAAAGTTAGAGTATTCCTAAATATATATTATAGTTTAAATAACTATTATAAAATATAGAATAAAATAAGTTAGCTATAATATTATAATTTAAATAAGGACTTAACTCTAAGATCTAATACAAGATAATATATATAGAGAAACTAAGAATACTAAAAGCTTTAAAGTAATAAGTAATATAAATTAATAATAATCTTTAAAAATAGAAGAAGAATAAATATAGAGGTTATACCTAGAATTATAATAAGGGAGACCTTATAGTGTTTAATACTAATAAGGATAAAAAGAAAAAGAAGAATAAAGACTTTACGTACTTTAACTATAGTAAGAAAGGCTACTACGCGAAAGACTACTAATTATAAAAGAAGAAAGATATAGTATATTATAAATATAGGAAACCTAGATACTTTATAAAAGACTATAGAAGTAAAGACTAAAAAAAAGAAACTTAGTTAAAAATAACTAAGAAAAAAAAGGAAGCACTATAAGTATAAGCTAAACTTTAGAAAAAAGTAGCTAAGAGTAAAGAAGTATAATATATAATACTCTATTAGACCTTTTATTATAATAATAACTACTATATATATCTTTCTAGTAAATAGAGAGTAGTATAGTTTCTATAAAAGTATAGATATAGAGTAGCTATAATAAAGAAAAAAATAAAAGCTTAGCTAGAAAAAATAGTCTAAGTAATAGGCTTACTAGTAGAAGATCTAAAAAGAGAGAAACCCCTAGTACTATTAATCTAGGCTAAAAGATAAGTATAAGATAAAGAAACTACTATAGCTACTTCTAAAAGACTATAAAGAAGTAAAAGATAAGTTAGTATAAAAGATATAGAATACGCCTAACTAATAATATATAGCTATAATAGCTATATAATAATAAAGATAAAAGAATAAAATAAAGAATAGAAGTTTATTTAAATATACTTAATAGTTATAGGTATAGAAGAAGCGTATAAAGACTAGAAAAAATTTAATTCTAAAGAAATAAAGTTTATACTATTCTAAGAATAGATAAAGTAATATATAGTTATAGTAGAAAGGATACTTATATAGAGAGAATAGTAGTACTTTATAAAGAAGATATAATAGATTAATAAAGCTTATATACTATAAGTACTAGTAGTATACTATATCTTAATAATAAATATACTTAGTAAAGACAAATACTAGAAAGGGGATAATAAAATAATAGATCTAGAATATCTAGTATATTTTAAAGTATTATAGATATTATACTTAGACAAAAATTATATTATATATAGAAACTCTAAAGTAAATAATAATATATAGCTTATAAGAAGAAAAAGCTATAACTATATAAGAGTAATCCTAGTAGAAAATATCTAAGGATAAGAAATAACTCTAGAAGATAGATACGTAGTAGTAAGACCTAAACCTAAACTAATAAAGAAATACGTCTAAAGAAGACTATAGTATAAATATATAAATAATAAATATTTAAAATATAAACAATATAAACTTAAAGTAAGGCTATAGCTTTAGAAGAATAGATAATTTATAAAAATACCTAAGTAAAAAAAACTAGAAAGTATAAGAAGCTTATATATTACAAAAATAAGTATATACTAAAGAAGGAGAGTATAGTTAATAATTAATAGTAGAGCTACAAGGAACTTTATATTAAAAAAGTTTATAGAAATATAAAGAATATAATATATAATAAAGAAGTACCCTTAATAATTAAGTATAATTAAAAAAAAACTATTCTAGGAACCTATTAGGTTTAAAACAGTTCCTTCTATATTAGAACTAGAAGGAATAACAATTAAGAATATAGTTATAGATATAATAATAATTAATAATAAATAAGATATAATACTAGGTATACTATAGTTATAGATAACTAACCTATATATTAATTAGAGAATAAAAGAAATTAGCTATAAGAAAATACTAAAAGCTAATATAAATACCTATAAAGGAGAATTCTTTAAAAAATATAAAAAATAAGAAAAATAGCTTATAGAGCTAGAAGACTACCTTCTAGAATATTAACTATAGGACTTAGCGATAGAACTTAAAGAAAATAAAAATATAGGATAGAGCCTAGTCTACTAAAAAATAGAAGAAGAATCTAAAATTAAATAAATATTTATCTAAAACGTAATAAAAAGAAGATAGATAAAAGAATCTAAATCTTTAGTAGTATATAGACATATATTTATAGATAAAAAGAGAATAAGTAATAAAAGGCCCTATATAGACTTTAGAAAAACTAACGTAATTATAAATAAGAATTAATATCTACTACTATAAATAAATAGAATATAAAATAGATTATAAAGAGTAAAAATCTTTATAAAACTAGATATCTAGAATACCTACTATTAGATTAGAATTAAAAAAGGTAATAAATAGAAAATAGTATTTAGAACATAGTATAGACTATATAAATACCTAGTTATACTATTTAGTTTAATAAATATACTAGTAGCCTTCTAAGAAAGAATTAATATAGTACTAAGAGAGTATATAGATATATTTATATTTATATACCTAGATAATATCTTTATATTCTTAGAAATAAAGGAAGAATATATATAATATATATACAAAGTACTAGAAAAACTAGTAGAAAATAAATTATTTCTTAAAATAAGGAAATACAAGTTCTATATAAAAGAAATAGATTTCCTTAGATTTATTATTAAACTAGGAAAAATTAAGATTAACCTAGAAAAAATTAGATTAATTAATAAATAGCTAACACTAAGAAACCTAAAAGAAGAATAATAGTTTTATAGGCTAGCTAACTTTTATAGAAAATTAATAGTAAGATAGTCTAAAGATATAGAACTAATAATAAGGCTTATAAAGAAAGACACGCTATTTAAATAGATAAAGGAATATAAAGAAGTATTTAATAAGATTAAGAAGAAGTTTATAGAAAACCTAGTTATTAGAATATATAACCTAGACCTACTAGTAATAGTAAAAATAGACGTATTTAACTTAGCCTATAGAATAGTATTAATACAAGAAGACCTAGAAACTAAAAAAGAATACTTAGTTAAATATTTCTCTAAAAAGATAAAAATAGTAGAACTTAATTTCTTAATCTATAATAAAGAAATACTAGTAATCTATAAAGTATTTAAATAATAGAGAGTATACTTATAAAGAGAAAAATATTAAATAAAAGTCTATACTAACTATAAGAATCTTATAGGATTTATAATAAATAAGGAACTATTACAATACTATATAAGATAGTAGGAATTTCTATTAATATTTAATATAGAAATAATATATATAAAAGAGAAAGATAACTAATTTATAGATACTCTTAGTAGAAGACTAGACTTATAAGAAGAAATAAGTGCTACTAGTACTATTCTAGTTAAGAATAAAGAAGGATTCTTAGTCTTAAATATACTTAAAATAGCCGCAACACTTAAAGGAAAAAGTAGCGAGCAAGATAAATAGATTTAGAAAATAACGTAAGAAGTACTAGAAGAAATAAAGAAACTAAAGATCTAAAAAGGATTTATATAAGTCTATAGAAGAATATATATCTTAAAGAAGATTTAAAGAGAATTTATATAATAATTCTATAAATTACTAGTATATAGTTATTAAAGTATTAATAAAATATTAGATAGACTCTTAAAGGACTATTATATCTTAAAGGTAAAATAATTAGTAATAGAAGTACTACAAGACTATATAGAATACTAAAGAAATAAATATAGTAGATATATACTATATAGAATACTATAACTAGTAGAAACACTAGAATAACTATAAGGAGTTATTACAATAGACTTTAATACAAAATTACCTAAATCTAAAGATTTAATATTAGGAGTTAAGTATAATAGAATCTTAATAATAGTAGATAAACTTATAAAGTATACGTACTTTAAGCTATATAAAGAGAAGAGTAGAATAGAGGTTACTATATACTAGGTTCTAAGAACTATAATTAGTTAATATAGACTACTAAATAAAATTATTATAGATAGAGATATATAATTTATATTAAAACTATAGGGAATAATAGTAGCGTAATTAGGAATATAATATATAATGTCTATAGTATATTATCTATAAATAGATAAATAATTAGAATAAATAAACTAAATAGTAGAATAGTACTTAAGATACTACCTTAACTATAACTAGAATAACTAGGTATAGTTACTACCTATAGTATAGCTAGTATATAATAGTATAAAGAACGTAGTAATAAAAGTATTACTTTTTTTTATAAACTATAGATTTAAACCTAATATATACTAGATACTAAGAAACTAGATATCTTAGTCTCTAAAAAGAGAAAACTTCGCTAAAAGACTTAAAAATATATATAATTAATTAAGATAAGATGTAGAATTCCTATATAATTAAATAGCTAAGTACTATAATAAGAAATATAAAGAAAGACCTTAATTTAGAAAGAGAGAAAAAGTATAGTTAGTATAAAGAAATATTAAAAGTAAATAACTAAGCTTAAAATTAGACTATATTAATATAAGACTATATAAAATTAAGAAAGAAGTTATACTAGTTATATTTAAACTAAAGCTACTAGATAAGATAAAGATATACTTAACTTTCTACGTAGCTCTACTAGAATAAGTACTATAGAATATAAAACTACTAGTATATAAAGTAGATATATATAAAGAATAAAAATAATAGAAAGTTAAGAAAATCTTAGTATATTAATTCTATAATAAGAAAAACTACTACTTAGTAGAATAGATAAGTATAAATAAGAAAAGACAACTATAAGAAAAAATATAGAAACTAGAAGATAATCTTAATTTCTTTAAGAAACTAAAAGAGTTTTAAAGTTAAAACTCCCTAGAACGCTTAATAGTAAATCGCGAGGAATAATAGTACTAGTAGTAAGTAGATAGGTGCTAAACTTACCTAATATAGTAAGAGCTAGAGTAGCCTCTACTATATCCTTAAAATTAAGCTTAGACTCTAAGAGAGTAGACTACTTAATAGACTTCTTATTATTTAAGGCCTTTATCTTATAAAGATAGAATAAATAAGCCTAATTATTAGATAACTATATTTAATTATTAAGAAAATAAAACTAATATTCTTTTAGCGTATAATAAAAGATCTTATAAAGTTTTTTATACTTTTTTTTAGCTTCTATAATCTATAATAATAGTTTTTCTTAAGTATAGTTAATAACTCTCTCTATTATAAATAAGCCTAAATATATAAATAAGTATCTTTAACTTATACTCTACTATAGATATACTAGATAGATTATAAGATAAGTAAGTATTAGTATAAATATACGCTTTATAAGCTTTACTATATTTTAAAGAAAGATAAACTAAAAGAGGGCTTAAAGACTTATAATAAGAATAAAGAAATATTATAATACTACTACGTAATATATAATCTACTAACTAAATATAATAAAAAGTAGACTTAGTAAGTATAGAAATAGAGGATAAAGAACTTTATATTAATAAAGAAACTAGATTAATAACTTTAGCTCTAGGGTAAGAAAATAAAAAGGTACCTAGAAGAGGAGATAGTATTATAGGCGTAATAAGAGAAATTAAGATAGAACTAATTAGTCTTAACTTAGAGGCTAATAAAGTATAGGATAAGTAGAGTAATAATATTAATTAGGAAATAGCTTATAACTAGGATACGTAAGTAATCTCTTAATCTATTAAGTATATAGATAGAAAATAAATATAGATTAATAGATTAGTAATCTCTTAATCTATTAAGCGTATAGATAGAAAATAAATATAGATTAATAGATTAGGTAAACTATATAATTAGTAGAATATATATTATTAGGATAGTATTAGTAATCTAATCTCTTAACTAAGGAAGGCTAATATAAGATAGTTATAAAATATCTTCTATTATTTATAGTTATTATAGATTACTATATAAGCTTTTATTATTACTTTGTAATCTACTAACTTCTTTAAAATAAGTACTTATAGTTAATAATAAGTAGCCTATTATACTAGTATTATATATATCTATAAAATACTTTAGCTTAGTTTTTATTTAAGGGTTTTATTACTTTACTTAAGCTTAATTACTAGTATTAGGCGTAATATTTTAGTAAAAAGTTTAGAAAGTAACTAAGTTAATACTTATCTCTTATAAGTTAATTAAAAAAGAATTAGTAATAATAATCTAGTTAATAAAGAAGATAAAGATAATTTTAGAGTTTAAACTACTTTATATATAAGGCCTTAGCTCTAACGTATTTATTATATATTTACTTTATATTTTTTATTCTTATATTTCTATTTAAGTTATAATACTCTAGCTTTACTTATATACTACTTAATTTAGAAGTATTTATTAAAGAGAGCTAAGAGATTCTAGGTATACTTAGAATCTATTAATTAGCTAAGAGCTACGCGCTAGTACTCTAATTAGCTACTACTTTTACTACTAAGCTTTTTAGCGTTATAGGGCTAGAACTTTAAAATCTTACTAAAAACTTTAAAACTTAAAATTATTATATAAATAAGTAAAACTTACTATATAAAGCGAAATCTAATATTATAAGTAAAGTTAAAGTATATAATACTTAATTAAACTTTAGATATAAAGATAATAAAATATAAATTAAGTAAAGATAAAGTAAAAATAAATAAAAGATAAAAAATTTATAAAAATAATAACTTCTCTTCTTTTACTTAATACTAACTATCTCTAGTTAGTATCTTATCTATTATAGATTCTAAACGTATTTTATACTAGTTTACTTTATTATCTTTTTTATACTCTAATTTATTTTTAAAGAACTAAAAGTATTTTTCTTTTTCTAAGCTTAAATTAGAATTATTATATATAGTATATTCTTTTTTTTTTTACTTTTTAATCTTTTAGTATAGATTTTAATAGTTTTTACTCGTTTATACTCTAATATCTTTTAAGATACTAGTAGTTTACTAACTAGTTACTAAACTTAAATTCTTAGCTAATAAGCTTATAGATTTTTAAGTTTAAGCTAGTTTAGCTATCTAGGCTTATTATTATACTATAGTAGATCTTAAAACTTATATTAATTATTCTATTTATCTAGATCCTAAAGTTTTATATTACTATAATCTTCTTTATAAATATTTTCTTAGTTTTTCTTAATAAAAGCTTTAAGTTTCTATCCTAGTATTATATATATAAATTTCTTTCTATATAAATCTTTAAGCTAATAAGTCTCTCTTTTTTATTTTACTAAATAGATTCTATATAGTTTAAGCTATTTTTAGTTAGGTTTTTAATTTCTTAATTTCTTAATTTCTTAGAGTAAGTCTTATAATAGTACTAAATATCTTTTTTTTAGTTTTTCTTTTTTTATCTCTTTTATATTATTCTAATATTCTTTTATATAAAGCTTTAAGTATTAAATATTAGTAATAGTAACTTTTAAGAACTAATTTTAAAGATTAATCTATATAGCTCTTACTATAAGTAGCTAGTCTCTTTTTTATACTTCTTTAAATAGTAGTATTTACTATATAGGTAATAATATTTCTATTAGTAGAATAAGATTTTAACTTGTAATTAGTTAATATAAAGAGTATCTAGATAATTCTTAGATAGAGATTTAAACTATTAGTAATATAGTTAGTAGATTTTTAACTTATTTACTTATATATTTTACTAACGTATTTACTATAAGTTTATATCTACTTTTAATCTTACTTATTACTTATAAGTTATATACTAATACTTAGATTCTTTAGATATTATAAGTAATTACTAATATTATTATAACTTTTTTAAAGTCTAGTCTACTATTTACTATAAACTTTTTTATTATACTTTATCTATAAATAATATCTTTATAAATAAATTTTACTCTAGTTTTAGACTTATTATTAGATAATACTTTAGCTTCTAGCTATTTACTTAAATATTTCTTAGTAAAAACTAAATACTTCTTTCTTTAGTATTCTAGTATATATACTATATTAATTGTAATATATTCTTATAAAGTAAATATATATATATTTATTAGTATATTAACTTATTATTTAGTACTTCTCTTCTAGTATTTTTTATAAGTTACTAACTTTCTTTAAATATATTTATATATATATTCTTACTAGTATCTTTATATAAGTATACTATAGACTCTATTTACTCTATAGTAACTAATCTAATAATATATATCTTATATAGTTATAGCTTAGATATCTAGATTATTTATAACTTTTTAGATAGATATATTTTTTAAAGTTTTCTAGAATAAGTAACTTTTTTAGAAGAAAAAGTTTAATACTTTCTTTTTATATAACTTTCTTTTTTTAGCTAAAAGTTTTACTAGTATCTTTTTTTACTTTAAAACTTTAGTTATTTTCTTTAATTCTTTAGAGTACTCTAATACTAGTAAGTTTCTCTACTACTTATTACTTCTTAAAGTAGTATTATAAAAGAGTTCTTCTATAAACTCTTTTATATCTTTTTTTAGTTTATTTAGTAGCTTTTATCTTTTTAGTTTTAGATACTTTAATAAAGTATCTAGAACTATATTCTTCTTTTTTAGTATATATTTAATCTTAAAGTCTTATATAAGTATTACTCTTAGCTATTAATTAATTAAGTTATATAATTAGAGTAGTTATATTAGTTTAATTATAAAACGTTAACTATAAATCTATACTTAGAATTTCTTAATTACTTATAATACTACTTTATACTCTAGCTTTATAGAATAGAGTTTAATTTTACTTTTTAACTATAATATACTTTTAAATTAATAAGTTTATTATTTTCTATTATATCTTTTTTACTTAAGAATTTCTCTTCTTCTTCTTTCTTTACTAGTATTAATACTAATTATTAGAAGTTTACTATACTTATAATTAATTAGTATAAGAGCTAGAGCTATAGTAATTACTTCTTTTAGTTTATCTATTACTTCTTATTAAGCTAAGCTTTATTCTTATTCTATATTCTTTTTTAATATATAAAATAATAGCTTTATAATTATTATAAAATAAAAAATCTAAAGTTTATAATATATATATATACTAATAAACTACTTTACCTCTTTTATATTTTAATAAAGTAGCTAGTTCTAAATCTTTTTAACTTTTTAGTTTTATAGATATCTTTTATTTACTAAGATATTATATTTTACTACTAATAGTTTTTCTATACTCTAATAAGACTTTTTCTTAGAGATAGTAGCTCTAGCTTATTTAATATCTACTAGTACTTTATTTAGCTAGATAATATACTTTAGTATATATAGTTATACTTTTAGTATAACTTCTTTTTTTTTATAGTTATCTTTTAGTTTTCTATAAGTAATATTATTAATAAAAAGTAAAGTATAAAGCTAATAGTCTTTTAAAACTTTACTATTTACTTTCTAAAAAGTAGTAACTAAGTTAGTTATACTTTATAATAAAGTATACTACTAAAGTAAACTAACTAGAGTTTAGATTATAGTTATATTTAAAGAAGGAATTTTTTAAATATACTATTTTATATCTTATAAATTATTCTAAAAACCTATTAGCTATTAGTACTAGATTTATATTTTAGTAAGTTACTTTATTTAGGTATTAAGTATTATTAATAAGTCTATACTTTTTATCTTTTTTAGTAACTAAATACTATAGGTTTTTATATTAACTTTTACTTTTCTTTATAGTACTTTAAGTTAATTAATTATTAAATATTTTAACTATTACTTCTTCTAAAGCTTTTAACTTACTATACTTTATATAGTATTATCTAGATCTAATATAGTAAAGAGATATCTTTACTTATTTAGCTTAATTTAGAGAAGTTAAAAGCTATAGCCTTTTCTTTATTAATTATTATTTCTTTAAAAAAATAAATCTTTTTTTAAGTAAGCTATAATCTAAACTTTTATTTTACTATCTATTTTTAGGTTAACTAAGTTTCTTTTAGAAAAGTAGTATATCTTTATTTAAATAGATTATTAAATAGTCTAATATTTAGCTCTTTTATACTAAGCTTTAGTAGTTAGTTTTTTTTTATAATTACTTTTTAATCTTCTTAGCTAAAGTTATTAAGTTCTTTTAGCTTTAAAGTATTTACTAAATAAACTTTATCTACTACTCTCTTATATAAAGTATAAATAAATATTAATTCTATTTTTTTTCTTTAAGCTTTTTTATTAAGCTTACTTATTATAGTATAGTAATTATTATTCTTAAAAACTTAGTTATTATTAATATATTTTTCTTTAATCTTCTTTTTTTATAACTACTAAATTTCTTTATTTCTTTTAAATACTAAAGAGTATTCTCTAAATCTAGTATTACTAAATCTATTAAGACTAGTAATAAACTTTAGCTTAGCTATATTTAATATTAATAAGTAGTAGCTAGTAGGTTTTAAGGTTTTACTTACTTATACTAGTAATTTTACTTTTTTTAGTTTTATCTTCTTTATATACTCTAGGTATAATAGTACTAGATTAGAAGTAATAAAGAGAGTATTTTTTCTACTATTTTTTAATAGAATTCTATAAGTTATTCTTCTAAATATATTATATTATATAGCTAACTATACTATAGTATACTATAGTTTACTTAATATAGCTAACTTTATAAGATTTACTATAATCTTAAAGTATATTATTATTATTACTTCTTTAATCTATATATAGATATTCTATATAGTTCTTATAAATAGATTAAGACTTCTATTTACTATAATTACTTTCTTTAAATTAATTAGATCTTAGAGTATATCTTTATATAAGATCCTTAGTACTCTTACTATACTTAGCTTTAGTAAGTTTATTTACGCTCTAGTATTAATTAAATACCTAACTTTATTTTTACTAAAGTTAGCTTAATATATAAGTAGGTTATATTATATATAAGTTTATCTTATTAATCTTTTTTTCTAAGCTATATCTTTATAGTTAACTTTTTTTAGCTCTTTTATCTATATATTTCTATTTCTATTAGCTTTATACTTTATTTAAGTATTATATATAGATATACTAAGTACTAATACTTACTTTAAGTTTTAGCTTTTATTTAGTAATATTTATATAATAGATTCTAGGTATATCTAGAATCTATTAATTAGTTAAAAGTAGCGCGCTAGTACTCTAATTAGTTTATTTAGTATATTAGCCTCTACTATTATATTTATAGACTTACTTTTACTTATATTCTTTTATTAAGTATATTAGATTTATAACTTTTTACCTAATATTAGCTTTATTTATTAAATCTAATATTATTACTTTTTTTACTTCTTATTTTAGTATAGTAGCTAGGATATTATTTAGATATAATTAAGCTAGCTTAGCTAGTTCTTTATCTTCTACTTTAGTAAAAGTAACTTTTTTTCTTTTAATAACTTTTATAAAGTTTTCTAATAGTTTTATATTTTATTCTTAAAATACTAGTTTAACTAGAGTATTATAAAAGTATATAAAGCTCTCTTACTTATTTATAATTTCTATAATATAATTTAGTATAAGCTTTTTATCTTTATATATAATAGGCCTCTTATTATTAACTATAAGGCTTCTCTTAGAAGAGGTTAGTAGATTATAAAGTAATAGTAAAAGCTTGTGTTAAGATCTATAATAACTATAAATAATAGAAGATATTTTACAACTATCTTGTATTAGCGTTCTATAGTTAAAGATTAAATTACTAATACTATTATAATAATACGTATCCTATTAACTATATACTTGTTATAATCTATAATCTATAGTTACTAAGACTAATAGATTATAGATTATCTTAATCTATAATCTATAGATACTAAGAATCTATAGATTATAGATTATCCTAAGTATCCTAATTATATATAGTCTCCTAATTAAGATTATTACTTTACTTGTCTTATACTTTATTAGTATCTAAGTTAGGACTAATTAGCTCTATCTTAATTTCTTCTATTACACTTATAATACTATCTCTTCTTTTAGATAGGTCTTAGTTTATCTATTCTAGAGCTAAAGTTATTAATCTAGTTTCTTTATTAATATAGAGTTCTTTATCCTCTCTTATACCTATTTTATCTACACCTTATTACTATCTTCTTACTAATTACGTATTATATAATAGTATTAAAATATTTCTTTATTTTTATTATACTTTTCCTAAATTAAACTCTAAGTCTCTTTCTTATATTATTTCTATAAATAATAGTAGAGCTTATAAAGTATATATTTATATAAATATACGTAGTTCTTATAATATATTTAGTATCTCTCTTTCTTAGTATACGTTTATTATACTTATTCTTACGTCTAAGCTTAGTAATAATAGAGAAAGCTATTAACTAGACTTAAGAGAAATTACTATCTTAAATTATAGAGGCTAAAGCTAAGCGTAAGTAAATCTAAGAGCTTTCGTAAAGTAAGCTAGTAGAGAATTAAGCTTATCTCTCTTACTTTTATAAGATAAAAGCTTTAAATAATAAGAAATTAGCTAAATAGTTAGTAGCTCTAGAAGCTAAGCTAGACTTAGATAAGGTATTTATTATAGTAGATCCTATATTAAATATTCTTATTATCTCTCTATCTATTATTAGTAATATTAGTTCTCTTAGTTTACTACTAGGCGTTCTAGAAGGTTTTAACTTTAGTAGTCCTCTAGTTTCTTAGAGTAATTAAGATTATCTTCTAGTTCCTATATTTTCTCCTATAGTTATCCTTTTTCGTCTATACTTATCTATTCTACTAAGTAGTAGTTTCTTTTATTATAAAACTAGTACTATAAGATTTTTTTAACTTCTTATTCTTCTTATTCTCTATACGTATCTACTTTATATACTAGTAGTTCTATATTCTATAGTGCTTGTTCTAGTAGAGCTATATAGAATATTAGGTATATCTTTATCTTATTTAGTAGCTTTAGTTTAAATATAACTAGTATAACTTCTTTTTTAATTTTATATAGTCTTATCTTAATATAGTCTAGTTTTAAGCTTAGTTACTTACTCTTAATATTTTTTTATACTAACTATACTTTTTTTCTTTTTCTAAATTAAGGTCTCTCTTTATACTTCTTATTATAGTACTTAGTTATTTAATTATATAGGAACTCTATATCTTATCTTAGCTAATTATATATATTTTTAAGTCTATTAGTAAGGTTTTCTCTTCTTAGAGACTAAAATATCTAGTTTCTTAGTATCTAGTATATATTAAGTTTAAATCTATAGTTTATAAAAAAGAGTAATACTTTTATTACTATATTCTTTACGCTGTTGTATACTAGCTATACTATAGGTAGTAGTTATACCTAGTTATTCTAGTTATAGTTAAGGTAGTATCTTAAGTACTATTCTACTATCTAATTTATTCGTTCTAACTATCTATCTATCTATAGGTAATATACTATAGATATTATATATTTAATTCCTAATTACGCTATTATTATTTCTTATAGTTTTAATATAAATTATATATCTCTATTTATAATAATTTTATCTAGTAGTCTATATTAACTAATTATAGTTCCTAAGACTTAGTATATAGTAACCTCTATCTTACTTTTCTCTTTATATAGTTAGAAGTATATATACTTTATAAGTTTATCTACTATTATTAGGATTCTATTATACTTAGTTCTTAATACTAAGTCTTTTAACTTAAGTAACTTTATAATAAAGTCTATTATAATAACTTCTTATAGTTATTCTAGTTTTTCTACTAGTTATAGTATCCTATATAGTATATATCTATTATACTTATTTCTCTAGTATTCTATATAATCTCTTAGTACTTCTATTACTAGCTATCTTGCTTTTAAAATATAATAGTCTTGTAGTAACCTATTAAAGGTTTTATTAATCTCTTAGTATCTATATACTAGTAGTTTATAGAATTATTATATAAATTCTCTTTAAATTTTTCTTAAGATATACGTTCTTCTATAAGCTTGTATAAATCCTTCTTAGATTTCTAGTTTCTTTATTTCTTTAGGTACTTCCTTTATTATTTTCTAAATCTATTTATCTAGCTTACTACTTATTCTTTTAAGTATTGCGGCTATTTTAGGTATATTTAGAACTAAGTATCTTTCTTTATTCTTAACTAGAACTATACTAGTAGTGCTTACTTCTTCTTATAAGTCTAGTCTTCTACTAAGAGTATCTATAAATTAGTTGTCTTTCCCTTTTATATATATAATTTCTATATTAAATATTAATAAGAATTCCTACTATCTTATATATTATTATAATAGTTCTTTATTTATTATAAATCTTATAAGATTTTTATAGTCTATATAGACTTTTATCTAATACTTTACTCTTTATAAGTATACTCTCTATTATTTAAATACTTTATAGATTACTAGTATCTCTTTATTATAGATTAAGTAGTTAAGTTCTACTATTTTTATTTTTTTAGAGAAGTACTTAACTAAGTATTCTTTTCTAGTTTCTAGATCTTCTTATATTAGTGCTATTCTATAGACTAAGTTAGATATATCTATTTTTACTATTACTAGTAGGTCTAGGTTATATATTCTAATAACTAAGTTTTCTATAAACTTCTTCTTAATTTTATTAAATACTTTATTATATTCTTTTATCTACTTAAATAGTATATCTTTCTTTATAAGTTTTATTATTAGTTTTATATCTTTAGACTATCTTACTATTAACTTTTTATAAAAGTTAGCTAGCCTATAAAATTATTATACCTCCTTTAGGTTTTTTAGTGTTAGCTATTCGTTAATTAATCTAATCTTTTCTAGGTTAATCTTAATTTTTCCTAGTTTAATAATAAATCTAAGGAAGTCTATTTCTTTTGTATAGAATTTATATTTTCTTATCTTAAGGAATAGTTTATTTTCTACTAGTTTCTCTAGTACCTTGTATATATATTACATGTATTCTTCTTCTATTTTTAAGAATATAAAGATATTGTCTAAGTATATAAATATAAATACGTCTTAGTACTCTCTTAGTACTATATTAATTCTTTCTTAGAATACTACTAGTACGTTTATTAAGCTAAATAGTATAACTAAATATTTATATAGTCTATACTATATTCTAAATACTATTTTCTATTTATTACTTTCTTTAATTCTAATCTAATAGTAGACGTTTTAGATATCTAGTTTTATAAAGATTTTTACTCTTTGTAGTCTATCTTATATTATATTAATTTGTAGTAATAGGTATTAATTCTTATTTATAATTACGTTAGTTTTTCTAAAGTCTATATAGAGTCTCTTATTATTTATTTCCTTTTTGTCTATAAATATAAGTCTATACGCTACTAAGAATTTAGTTTCTTATATTTATCCCTTTTTTATTACGTTTTAAATAAATATTTATTTAATTTTAGATTCTTCTTCTATTTTTTAGTAGACTAGGCTCTATCTTACGTCTTTATTTTCTTTTAGGTCTATCGCTAAATCCTATAGTTAATATTCTAGAAGATAGTCTTCTAGCTCTATAAGCTATCCTTCTTATTTCTTATATTCTTCTAGAAATTTTCCTTTATAGGTATTTATATTAGCCTTTAATATATCTATTCTATAGTAGTTAATCTTCTCTATTCTCTAATTAATATATAGGTTAGTTATTTATAACTATAGTATACCTAGTATTATATCTTATTTATTATTAATTATTATTATATCTATAACTATATTCTTAATTTCTAGTCCTTCTAACCTTAGTATTAAGGGTACTATTTTAAACTATATAGGTTCTTAGAATAGTTTTCCTTTAATTATACTTAATTATTAAGGATATTTCTTTGTAATATACTTTATTCCTTATATTTCTATAAACTATTTTAATATAAAGTTTCTTATAGCTCTACTATTAATTATTAGTTATACTTTCTTTTCTTAGTATATACCTATTTTTGTAATATATAGGCCTCTTATACCTTTTAGCTTTTCTTACTTTAGTAATTTATTAAACTATCTATCTTTCTAGAGCTATAGCCTTACTTTAAGTTTATATTCTTTATATTTTAAACATTTATTATTTATATATTTATACTATAGTCTTCCTTAGACGTATTTCTTAGTTAGTTTAAATCTAGGTCTTACTACTAGGTATCTATCTTTAGAGACTATTTCTTATCTTTAGATACTTTCTACTATAATTACTTTTATATAATTATAGTCTCTTCTCCTTATAAGCTATACGTTATTATTTACTTTAGGGTTTCTATATATAATATAATTCTTATCTAAGTATAATATCTATAATACTTTAAAGTATACTAGATATTTTAGATCTATTATTTTATTATCTCTTTCTTAGTATTTGTCTTTACTAAGTGTATCTATTATTAGGATATAGTATACTACTAGTACTCTAAGTATATAGGCTTTATTAATCTATTATATTTTTCTTATAAGGTACTACTATTCTCTTAGTATAGGTATTCTTCTTACTATAACTATATATTACTTTATCTATTCTTAAAATAGTATAAACTTTATTTTTTTAGAATTACGTTCTTTCTAGTCTTTATACGCTTCCTCTATACTTATAACTATTAAGTATATCTAAATAAATCTCTATTCTTTATTTTATTCCTCTATATCTATTATTATATAGCTATTATAGTTATATATTATTAGCTAAGTATACTCTATACCTTTTATAATAACTTACTTCTTACTTCTTTATAGTCTTTTAGAGGTAGTTATAGTAGTCTTTTTATCTAGTACTAGTCTTTTAGCCTAGATTAATAGTACTAGGGGCTCTTCCCCTTCTAAATCTTCTATTAGTAAGTCTATTACTTAAGCTATTTCTTCTAGCTAAGCTTTTATTCTATTTTCTTTTATTATAGCTACTCTATATCTCTATTTCTATAAGAACTATACTACTCCCTATTTACTAGAAAGATATATATAGTAGTTATTATTATAATAAAAAGTCTAATAGAGTATTATATATTATACTTCTTTACTCCTAGCTACTTTCTCTTAAGGTTTAGCCTATACTTATAGTACTTCTTTCTTCTTTTTAGTTATCTTTAACTAAGTTTCTTTATCTTTCTTTTAATTCTTACTTCTATAGTCTTTTATAAAGTGTCCTAGTTTCTTATATTTATAATATACTATATCTTTTTTTATCTTTAATCTATAGTTTTTTATATAATAGCCTAGTTTACTATAGTTAAAGTACGTAAAGTCTTTATTCTTCTTTCTTTTCTTATCTTTATTTACGTTAAAGACTATAGAGTCTCTTTTATTATAATTCTAGGTATAACCTCTATACTTATTCTTTCTCTATTCTTAGAGATTATTGTTAATCTATATTACCTATTGTTTTAGAGCTTCTAGTGTCTATAGTTTCTCTATATATATTATCTTATATTAGATCTTTAAGTTTAATCCTTATTTAAATCGTAATATTAAGGCTAACTTATTCTATTCTATATTTTATAATAATTATTTAAATTATAATATATATTCTAAAACACTCTTACTTTATATAAGTCTTTTAAGTCTCTTTTTAGCTTATTAGGTAATATCTATATCTCTAAATACTACTCTTATTTATTTAGTAAAGTATTTATAACTTCTAAAGATAGCTCTAGTTTTATCTTTCTAAGTTATTAGAGAATATATCGTATAGTTAGTCTAGTAAGGTTTATACTATCTTATTACGTTTTCTTTAAGATATAGTCTAATATATATTACTTTCTTTTCTTTTATATTAAAGTGTAGTACTTATATATCTATCTAGAGTTCTACTAATATAATAAAGAGTCTTAGTTTCTCTTTTATTCTATTAAACTTCTTAAAGATAGGTATTTTTAGTAGTTTTTTTGTCGTACTTATTTCTAGGCGTTACGTAATTATTTCTATCTAGTTCTATCCTTTAATAATAGCCTTAATCTATACCTTGTTTTATTTCGCGTAATCTTATAGTTCTTTATTCTATATTTCTAGGGCGTTAATTACTATCTTTATATCTTCCTTACTAGAATTTAGGTTATTAATATAGTCTTTAATTATTTCCTATATAGTACTATTAAACTTATAACTACTTTTAGGGGCTTTACTTATTTTAGTTAAACTTTTTACTATTGTATTAGCTAGACTATACGCTACTTACGCTTTACTTCTTATAATAACTAAATTAGTAAAGTATAATAGGCCTCCTATTATTAACTATAGAGCCTATCTTAAGAGAAGTTAGTAGATTATAAAGTAATAGTAAAAGCTTATATTAGGATCTACAATAACTATAAATAATAGAAGATATTTTATAACTATCTTGTATTAGCGTTCTATAGTTAAAGGATTAAATTACTAATACTATCCTAATAATACGTATCCTATTAACTATATACTTGTCGTAATCTATAATCTATAGTTACTAAGACTAATAGATTATAGATTATCCTAATCTATAATCTATAGATACTAAGAATCTATAGATTATAGATTATTCTAGGTGTCCTAATTATATATAGTCTCCTAATTAAGATTATTACCTTACTTGTTATATACTTTGTTAGTATCTAAGTTAAGACTAATTAGCTCTATCTCGATTTCTTCTATTATACCTATAACATTATATAGCTTAGATTAGTTAGTAAGTACTATAGATTTCTACTTTCTTTTTTAACTATACCTTATTATACTTACTATAATACTTTATTTACTATATAATATTTTTTTAGCTTACTTCTTATAGTAGTATTTATAGTATTAGTCTCTATTAGTAAACTATTATTTAATATAATTAAATCTTAGTTAACTTTATTTTATATAAAACGTTTTATATATTATTTTATAAGTAATAAAAGATAATTCTAAAAGTAAGCTCTTAAAGTTCTTAGATCTTTATATTTTAAAATCTAATAACTTTATTCTCTAATATTTAAAGCTTTTAAAGCTATACTTATTACTTAGTAGCTTTACTAAGTTTAGAGCTAATTTATCTAAAGTTTAGAATCTACTCTATTAAATAATTCTATTTTTATAGTAAAAGTAAGTTAATCTAATATATTATTAGTAACTTTAAAGAAGTCTTTAATTTTACCTTTTAACTAATTAAGTTAAAACCTTAATAGTATTAGTCTTTAGATTTCTTTTAGGACCTTATATCTTAAGCTATAAAAAAAAGTTTTCTTTTAGGTATCTATATTAATATAGAATCTAATCTATTTTATCTTTACTAAAGCTTAGTATAGTTTATAATCTTTAGCTATATAATTTAACTTATTATATATATTATAAGTATTAATATATTTACTCTCTCTAATATACTTTATACCTTAGTTAGAGTCTAATATTAAAAGAGTACTTAAAATATAAAAACTATTATTTTACTATCTTTAAGCTCTTACTAAGATATAAGATATAAAGTAAGTATAGTTTACTTATTAGTTTAGAATTAGTATAGTTACTAAGTACGTAGTAATCTTACTAATTTCTATAAAGTTAATTTTTATATTACTAAAAGTATTAATAAGATCTTATACTTCTAAGTTAATATTATCTAATAACTTTATAAACTTCTTTACTTCTTTAATTTTATTAATTACTACTTTTAAGTTTTATATCTTCTATAGTTTTTTTAGCTACTATATTTTTTATTATTTCTTTCTATTACTATATCTTTTTAGTATAAAGATAGATCTTATTAAAGTTATAAGTATTTTATTTTTATCTAGTTAGACTATCTAGTATATAATAAAGGATTTACTCTTAGTCTTATACTAAAAGTTTTTTAAAGAAGTTATAACTTACTTTATTTTTACTATCTTCTTTTACTATAATATAGGCTTTACTATATACTATATAGCTAGTATAGTAAGTAAATAAACTTAAAAAGGTTTAAGATACTTATAATATATAAGCTTCTAGAAATAAGTAAGTACTTATATATTAAGTAGTATCTCTATTTTTCTAGTATTCTTTTATTATATTTTTAAGCTCTTTTTATTAGTTATCTTTATATAATATTATTTACTTAATAAACTTCTTAATATATATATTATAGAAGTTTAATAGTATATAAAGCCTTTATACTATATTATAGCTACTATTTTCTACTTAATAGTTAAATTTATTAAAGAATTCTATAACTTTAGTTCTAATAAATACTAAGCTATACTAGCTAGGTTTTATCTAAATTAAGTTCTTCTAATACTTCTAAAATAGTAGCTAGGTTAAGAGTAAAGTATATAGTACTTAGTTTAGAAAGTTATTTCTTTTTACTTAATATACTAGGACTAGTCTTAATAGTACTAAACTTTATAGCTTTTAATACTATTATCGTTTATACTATACTTAGTTAGCTATTTTTATTAGAGTATACTTCTTAAAAGTATTATTAGATAGCTAAATATTTTTTAGTTAAAAAATTATTCTCTAATTAAGTAATAGATACTTAAGTAATAAACTAATAAACTAAATAATTACTAATAATCTTTAATTACTTACTTCTACTAGGCTTCTTATATATATCTATCTTATTCTTCTAAAGTAAAGCTATATCTAGTTACTTTTAAGTATTTTATAGTATAGTTCTTCTTTTTTAGTATAATTTTCTATAAGTTATACTACTATACTAGTTTTAGTATTTTAGCTTTCTTATTAGTCTTTTTAGTATTATAACCTAGAGTTATAATCTAATCTAGTTCTAAACTTAGTTTAGCTTAACTTTATATTCTTTATACTTAGCTTTCTTTAGAGAATATATATAAAAGCTAGTATATATCTTTATTTTATCTTCTAATTTCTAATTTCTAATTTCTTCGAGTTAAACTATTACCCCTCTAGTTAAGTAGTTCTTACTAGTCTTCTAGTATCTAATAATTTCTCTATAGAATTTTCTATATACTAATATTAGTTTCTAGTAACTTTATATTTCTTCTTTTCTAATTAGTTTAATAAATTACTAATCTTTTTAAACACTATTATATCTAGTTTTTATAAGCTAGTAGGTTTAATTATTTTTACTTTTAGGTAATACTTAGCTATTTATATAGTAAAGGTTTAGAGTTATACTCTATAGACTTTACTATTTATACTAATATAGAGAAGATAGTTATATAAATTAGTAACTTTTATAATATAAACTTATAATATAATCTATAAAAGTATTAAGAAATCTAAGCTTAAATAATTAAATTTTTTCTAAATCTTTTATTAATTAATTAACTATTCCTCTTTATCTTATACTTAAATTAGCCTTATCTACTACTATTACTTCTACTACTATCTTATAAATAGCTAAGTTTAACTTAGTATAAGCTAATACTTTATATACTAGTATACTAGCTATAGTAAATCTAGTTAAAGTAAAACTAAAGATACTTCTTATATAAAAAGTATACTACTTAATAACTAAAGTAAACTTTATAAATAATATATATAGAGAAATAAATACTTATATAACTTAAAGACTAAAGTTATAAATAGAGTATAATACTATACTTATAATAAAAGTTATAAATTAAAAGAATATAACTATATATATCTAGATATAGTACTTAAATAGTAGTACTTAAATAAAACTCTAAACGAGCTTATAAACTATAAGTATAATAATAATATAATATTTTAAAGTTTAA
This sequence comes from Ophiosphaerella korrae, assembly GCA_028456385.1. Lineage (NCBI taxonomy): Eukaryota > Fungi > Ascomycota > Dothideomycetes > Pleosporales > Phaeosphaeriaceae > Ophiosphaerella > Ophiosphaerella korrae. The sequence continues at coordinate 21,513 of JALNQF010000235.1, read as the reverse complement.
TTACAAGATAAACTAAACTATATATAAAGGAAATATAAACTCTAGCTCTTAATATTTAAGATAAATAACTAGAAGAGTAAAACATTATATATATTAAAGCTATATATATAATAAATAACTATATTAAGTATTTACTATATAACTAATTTATAATCGAATTTAGCTTTATATATTATATTATAAATAATCTAAGCTATATATATAACTTTTACTAGCTTACTTTAAATAATTATATATAAGCTAGTAATATAAAGATATAAGTAAAAGGCTATAGCTTAATTAATTTAATACTAAAGATATAACCTAAAACTAGAGTTTTAACTCTATATAATATAGCTATCTACTTAGATATTTACTATAACCTTATATTATTTTAATTACTATAGTAAAAAAGAGTCTAGTAAAATACTAAGTTAGAACTAATAACTTTAAATAAGCTAAATAGTATAATAATTAAAGAGCTTACTAAGATTTATAGTTAGTAAGTACTTAACTTTTATTTAGTAGAAAAAGTATTATATTATACTAATAAAAATAAAAAGCTAAAGATAGAAATAGTAGAATTATAGTATAAAAGACTTAGCTATCTAGAACTAGTAGTAATTAAGTAGTTTATCTAATAAGCTTAAAAAGTATATATATAAAAAGTATCTACTATTTAATATAACTTTTATAGTAAAAGTAAAATAAAATATTAAGTTAGTTATATACTATAAATAAATAATAAAAGTTTAAAAAAAAGATTATAATTTATTTCTATATATATAAAGTATAAAGTAATATTAAAAAGAAGAGCTAAATATTTACTATAAATTAGTTTTCTAAACTATAGTAAAACTACTACTTCTCTAATAATAAAACTATAAAGTCTATTATTAGTATACTATTAAGCTTAATTATCTTCTTAAAAACTTAGTATAATATATTAGTTAAAGTTATTAAAGTAGATAGTAAGATTATAATAGTTAAATAAGAAGTTTAATACTAGCTAATATTATAAAGTATTATAGTTAAACTTTTAGCTTTAGATATATAAACTTAAAATAAAAGTACTAAGTATACTAAAAGTATATATAAAAAGAAATTATATATAATATACTTTAATATAAACTTACTATAAAAACTCTAGCTAAAAGTTATATAAACTTAAGTATATTCTTATAATTAAACTCTAAACTATTTAAATAACTAAAGAATACTATATAAAACTTTTTTATAGTAATAGCTTATAATAAAGTAATATAGCTTTAAAAGCTAAACTTAGCTTATTTAAAATTATATAGATATAAAGCCTTTATAATATTAATAGATTCTTATTATAAAAAATTAAGATTATAATACCTTAGTCTAAAAAAATAGATTAAGTATCTTATTAGATATTAATTATTAAATATCTATTATATATATATACTATCTATAGCTAAAGTAATTAGTATATAAGATATTATATTTAATAAGTATAGTATTTTTAATAGTAAAATTAAAAACTTAATAAATAACTTTATATATTAAATACTAAAAGAGATTACTATATATATAAGAATAATTAAGCTCTATATACTAAGTTATTTACTAGAAATAAAGTAATATTATAAAGATAATATAAGACTAGATATATTAAGTTAATATAATAATTTAGATTTAATTAGCTACTACTAAAGAAAGAAGATTATTAATTACTATCTAACTCTTCTAGCGTTACTACTACAAGTAGTATTAGTAGGTTAACTAATAAGTAGTAATTAATTAGAGTCTAAAATTAATAACTATAATAACTATAGTATATCTAAAACTATACTATAAGTACTTATATTTATAGCTAGTACTTAAGTAAAAAATATTAAAGAATATAGAAAAAAATAAAAAAATAAAGCTAAGTTAAAAAACTTCTTACTAAAAGCCTAAAGTAATATTAAAGCTAACTTTTACTTTTACTAATATACTAAATAAACTTAGATTATTATCGAATAAGTAAACTATTAAAAAAAGTAGAATAAAATTTCTTAGCTAGCTATTAGTAAATAAGATTATAAACTAAAGTACTAGCTAAATCTATTAAGCTATTTAGTTAGTAGATACTTAACTATATATAGGTATATATATATAAACTTAATAAGTATTATTAGTTTATTAAATATAAAGCTAGACTAGTTATTTATAGAAATTAGTAATAAAATATTATATTATAAGATACTTATACTACTATACTAGTAAGTTACTTATTTTAATTACTTATAGTAATTATAGCTAAATATAATCTTAAACTAAAATAATATAATATAATAAATACTTTTAATTATACTACTATTAATATAGAGATTTATATATAAATACTAAAAAGATATAAAAAAAAAAGATATTACTTTTTTATTAGTAAAAAGAATTTATATCTATACTTAAAAATATTAGTTCTTAGATAGTACTATATAAGCTATACTATATAATTAAAGATAGTATTATTATAGCCTATAATAAATAGAAAATTAAAAAAGTTAAATAAGAAATTAATTTTTTATAAAAGAAGTATACTATAACTAAAAAAGCTAATCTTTAGTAGTTCTTTAAAGTAAAAATTATATAAGATAAAGAGTAAAGTTTTATTTAACTCTTATAAGTAGTATCTATTAATAAATAAGCTAGCTTATAAAGAGGTAAGATATCTATTATAATACTTTAATAATAATAGCTAAACTTAAGCTAAATAAAGGCTAAGTAATACTATCTAAAATTAATAAGTATTAATATAAAATTAGCTCTCTACTTTTTATAGCTATAACTACTTTTCTAGATATAGTATTTGTAATATTATATCTTACTTAATTTTTTTTTAAATCTAAGTACTAAATATTAAGTAGTAGCGAATTAAGTTTTTATATACTTATAAAATATAAAATAAAAGTATTATAGCTTAAAAGAAGTAACTTACTTTAAGTAGCTAGTAATATATTATTTACTAATAATATAGTTAATCGAAAAAGCTCTTTAAGATATATAATTAAGCTTTTTAATAAGCTAACTAATTAAAAAGTAAATAAATAAAATACTATTATAATATCTATAATAGAAGCTAAATTACTAGCTTTATTATAAGGAGCTAAAGAAGTAATATTTATATTAAGATTACTTAAAAAACTCTAGATAAAGCTACTTATATAGTATATTACTATCTAGTATAATAAAAAGTAAATAATTTAACTAATTACTAAAGAGCTAGCTAAGCTTTAAACTAAACTATAATATATAAATATCTATAATTACTAGCTATAGTAAAAAGTATTAGCTAGTTAAATTTAAGTTAAATATACTCTATTTATAAAGATAATAGATAATAGATTTATAAAGACTTTACTATATAATAAATAAAAGTATTTTTTTACTTAGCTTAAACTTATAAAAATAAAAAAATAGTAAGTAGTATATAAAGATTTACTTATTAAAATCTAAGCTTAACTTAATAATATATATTTTAGTTTAGCTTAATAAAAGTACTAAGCTAAAAAAGTATAGTAGATTAGAAGAATATAAATAGCTTTCTAATATTAGAATAATTTAGAAAGTTATAAATATATAACTATAATATAATACTAATAATTATAGAGCTAGTATATAATAAAGTCTAAAGTATATATATAAAGAGATTTTTATAACTTACTATAAAATAATATAATATTTTTTTTTTATTATTATCGATATTTTATTATATACTTTATAGATTTAAGTACTTATTAAAATATACTTTAAATCTAATATATATAAACTATAAAAATTTTATAAAATTTATAATAAATAAAAACCTAATATAATACTATATAAGATAGTAAAAGGTTTTATTAATATTTAACTTTAAAATTATATATATAAAAGAAAAATATTACTAGTTTATAAATACTTTTAGTAAAAAACTAGATTTATAAAAAGAAGTAAATACTATAAGTATAGTTTTAGTTAAGAATAAAAAAAATACTAAGTTTTAAAGAAACTAAAAATAGCTATAATACTTAAAATAAAATATAAGAAGATAAATAAATAAATTTATATAATAATTCTATAAGCTATTAGTATATAAAAACTAAAGAATTACGAAAATACTAAATAAACTTTAAAAATACTACTATATACTAAAAGTAAAATAACTAGTAACTAAAGTACTATAAAATTATATAAAATATTACTAAAATAAATATAGTAAATATATACTATATAGAATATTATAACTAGGTAAAGTACTAAAGTATTTTTAAATAACTATTATAATAGACTTTATTATAATATTACTAAAGATAAAAAAATATAATATATAAAGTTAAGTATAATAAAATTCTAATAATAGTAAATAAACTTATAAAGTACTTATACTTTAAACTATATAAAAAAAAGAGTAAAATAGAAGTTACTATATACAAAGTTCTAGAAACTATAGTTAGTTAATATTATATTCTAAATAAAATTATTATAAATAAAGATATAAGATTTATATTAAAAATTTAGAGAATAATAATAGTATTATTAGAAATAAAATATTAAATATTAATAATATATTATCTATAAATAAATAAATAATTAGAATATATAAACAAGATAGTAAAGTAGTACTTAAAGTACTACTTTAACTATAACTAAAATAATTATATATAGCTATTATTTATAGTATAGTTAGTATATAATAGTATAAAGAATATAGTAATAAAAGTATTACTTTTTTTTATAAATTATATATTTAACTTTAAAATATACTAAATACTAAAAAGAATAAAATTTTAAACTATAAAAGAAAAAAACTTTATTAATAGAAAAAAATATATATATAATTAATTATAATAAAATACTAAAATCTTATAAGATTATATAGTAAAGTATTATAATAAAAAGTATAAAAAAATATTAAAATTAAATAATCTAGTTTAAAACTATATAAAATTAAGAAGAAAGTTATACTAGTTATATTTAAATTAAGACTACTAAGTAAGATAAAGATATACTTAACTTTTTATATAGTATTACTAGAAAAAGTACTATAAGAAGTAAAACTACTTATATATAAAGTAAATATATATAAAGAGTAAAAAAAATAGAAAGTAAAAGAAATTTTATAGTACTAGTACTATAATAAAAAAAACTACTACTTAGTAAAATAAATAAATATTAATAAAAAAGAGTAGCTTTAAAAAAAAATAAGAACTAAAATATAACTTTAACTACTCTAAGAAACTAAAAAACTACTAAAATTAAAATCCTCTAAACTACTTTATAGTATACTAAAAAAACTATTAAAATTTAAAAAAATAACTTTAAAATATATTTAGTAAATAGAAAGATATTTAAATTACTTTAAAAAAAAAGAGTTATTATAGTATTCTCTAAATCTAGCTTAGCTTCTAAAGTAGTAAATTATTTAATAAACTTTTTATTATTTAAAGCTTTTATTATATAAAAATAATTTTAATAAGCTTAATTATTATATAAATATATTTAATTCTTAAGAAGATAGGCTTAATATTCTTTTAGTATATACTAAGAAGCTTTTTAAAGCTTTTTATATTTACTTTTAGCTTTTATAATTTATAATAATAGTTTTTTTAAAGTATAGTTAATAGCTCTCTTTATTATAACTAAGTATAAATATATATATAAGTATTCTTAACTTATACTTTACTATAAAAATACTAGAAATATTAGTATAAATATATACTTTATAAGCTTTACTATACTTTAAAAAAAGATAAGTAATTTAAAAGTTTAAATATTTATAATAAAAATAAAAAAATATTACTATATATATATATAATATATAATTAGCTAAAGCGAAATAATAATAAGTTAAGAAAGTAAGTATAAAACTAGATTAATAACTTAAGCTTTAAAGTAAAAAAATAAAAAACTACTTAAAAAAATAAATAGTATTATAGTAGTAATAAGAGAAATTAAAATAGAACTAATTAGTTTTAACTTATATACTAATAAAGTATAAGATAAGTAAAGTAATAATTTTAATTAGAAATAATATATAACTAATATATATAATAAATATAATTTATAAATCTATATAGTATATAAGCTTAAAAACATTATAGATAAATAAATTAGTAATCTATAATCTATAACTACTAATACTAGATATAAAGAATAAATTAATAAATTAGTATAAGTAAATAGTTAGTAAATATATATATTAGTAGAATAGTATTAGTAATTTAATTTCTAACTAAAAATAATAATACTTTAATATTAGTTATTAGAAATTATCTATTATTTATAGTTTATTATATAATTAATATATATCTTTTAGTTACTAAATTTTAATCTACTTAACTTTTTTCTAAAAGCTTTAAGTAATTAATAACTTAAAACTTTATTATAATCTTAAACTTAAAGTTATAAGTTTAAGTTAGAATTAGTTACTATATATTATAGAACTTTTTAAAAGTCTATTAGCTTAATACTTTAAATATTAAGTATATATATATTTTTTAATTACTTTTTAGTATATTTTATACTTTATTTCTATTATATCTCTAAATACTTTTTAATCTAACTAATTCTACTATAATATACTTTTAGTAACTATTTTGTTAATTAAAATAGAATAAAAATAAAACTTTATAGAACTTATTAAAGTATAAAATATAGCTCTTACTATATATAAAGTTTATACTTTATATATACTAATAATATCTTAGAATTATTATTTTAAAGATATAAAAGCTTTTTATACTAAGAGATTTATATAAGTTAATATATAAATAATAGAAAATAAAACTTAGGATATATTAATACTATAGCCTAAGCGCGCTGTAGTAGTAGTAGTAGTAGTAGTAGTAGTAGTAGTAGTAGTAGTAGTAGTAGTAGTAGTAGTAGTAGTAGTAGTATTAGAGGCCTAGAAGTCTCTTAGCTTATATAAGAGGTAACACTATTAGTAGAACTACTAGTTATAGTATATACAAGTATTAATTAAGTAGTAGCTTATTAGGTTATATCTTTATAAAGTAATTTTATTAGTATAATATAATACCCTCTTATCTAAATATAGCTAGCAAGGGGGACAAATCTTAGTAGCCCGCAAAAAATAGATAATTGTATTGCTTGTTATTTTTTTTATTCTATATTTTTCTGCCTTTTATATAGATCGTACTGCTAAGGGTTATACTAGGGCTTTTGTACTACTATAGAGAGTCGCTATTTCTACGTACATCTAACAACTACACACTATATACACTATAGCTTCATTAGCTTAAGACGCGATGTGCGTCACTCGACGTATAGGAACAGATAAAACCTACTCAAGCTGCTCCCCCAAAGACGACGCCGCGCGCGCCAACTAAACTAGACATAGCAGCGTACAAGCGAAAGCCTACCGTCAGTAGCAATGCTAGTGAGTGTGCACGGATTAGTCTGTTCTGACCACCTACCAGAAAGGCAGCTGTAAGATTGTTGGCGTCTCACTTGCTCAATACGTTCCAGGGCAGTCCGTGCCCAGTCCATTCAACCTTTTTTTTACAGCTAATCATTGCCTCAGCGAGTAACGGAAGCATTGATCAGTGCTTGTTCTCCTGTATGAAGTCGAGTTAACCTGTCAGATTTACGCTAGAATAGCGACTCTCCTGTAAAATGCTAGGCGAAAACCAACACTGCATAGTAGCACAAGACTCGGGTGTTACCACTTGGCAAGAGGCACACACACAAAAAGACAGAATACTATAGAACAACAACAATGAACACCCTAATCTGGATTCTCATTACATAGTGCTTAAATCTGAAACAACCACCGGTTGTGCCACCAACTACCGCGTGCAGCGGTTAATGAGACGGCCACATAGGAAGTTTATCTAAGTAGCACTAAGGATGTCCTTACACAATTCCTTTGTGACCAAAACGCAAATCTAGGATGAGAGTCATGTGGAACATCAGTTGGTGTGTGCGGAGTGTAGAGAAAGTCTGGACTTTGCAACACAACCATTGGGGCTAGGGTAGTTGTAGCGTATGCAACTGAAAGACTTCTATTAGTAGCTCAGAACGTTATCCAGCATTTAGGATGAGATCCTGGTAGCTTATACCCTGGTTTGGAAAACCATACGACTCGTCGCTGATTATCGCGATTCCTGTTTGCAAAAAAATGAACCTTACGCCTGTAAGGTTATTAGTGGATACCTTTTTTCTCCTTACCGAACAGGCCTGAGCCTTTTGATCAGTCGAATCGAGGATGAGCCGATATAGGGCCGCATATCTAACTAGGGTACACAATTCTCCATATTTTATAAGCATGCCCGAAGTCGCTCTAATAGTTATGGCGTGGAACAAAGCTCCGGACTTAATGCATGTCCTTGGGCAGTGCAAAGAGCGCCTGTATTTTCGCCACATCGGCTCTATTGTTTAGAAATATTGGTCATCTAGTTCGGTCTGTCCGCCAAAGACTGGACTGTCTGCTGGACATAACTTTTCCATTGTCAGATATATACAGGGATAGCGACTCTTCTAGGTAGCGTTATTCAATCCTAGCGAAGTAGCTAAGACACGAAATGTAGTAGAGTTGCAGAAAACTTGGGAATAATCACTCAAAAACGACACACAAAAAGGCAAACAAATTGCAGAGTATAACGAGAATCAACCCCTCCCCACCAACATTGAGCTGTCCCATGCGTGAATCTGACACGAACCTTGATTGCCATTCACTGCTCCTTAAGTTTATTGAGCGTTCTTTTCCCCAACTTGAGCGATCAGGAGCCTGGAGAACGGCCCTTGAGTTTCAATTTTGCATACTTTGTCGGTCCTTTTCCAAAGATGCTTTATCGCAACATATGCCCGAAGAATCTGTCCAGCACTAGGCAATCCAATAGGGCCGAAACAATAAGACCAACAGGATGGAAGCATGACCAATACCGTTCCCCACTCGCATATCATGTATCAGCCGATGAAATTAAAGTTCGGACTACTAGGATGTTGTTTGGGGGTTGAGAGAATAGATGCGTCTAGCTATAGCGGCTCGTCACCTCTCAGAATGGAGGTAGCTACCATTAAGTAGCCAGATATGTGCTTCTTTTCTATATAAATAGTACTTGCTGTGCCATCGAACATTTTCCAACAATCGTCAATCCAATTAATTGAAGGCTCCACCATGGCAAACCTGCCCATTATTGCTGTTATCGGCCCCACAGGCATTGGAAAGACCAAACTAGGCGTGGCACTTGCCAAAGCTTTTGATGGCGAGGTCGTGTCGATTGACAGCCTCCAAGCTTACCAAGTTGGTGACATTATGACAGCAAAACCTACTAAAGAGGAAACCGACGGCGTCATACACCATCTGATAGACTACGTAGCGGCGGATCAGGAGCCCGAGAACTTCGTCGAACTCGCTGGCCAACGTATCAAAACCATTCATGATAACAGGAAAATTCCCATTCTTGTCGGTGGCTCTATCTCACTGACGAGACCTATTCTGTTCCACCCTTATCTTCAACGGAATAACTTGTCCATTATTATTCTCCATTCCAAAATGTCAGCCCTCAGTCCAAGATTGGATGCAAGGATCGCGGATATGGAATCACGGGGCTTATATGAAGAAGTTGCGTTGCTGTATAAGTTAGAGAGGCAGCTCCTAGCCGGCCCGGACTTTTCGAAAGGCATATGGAAGTCGATTGGATACCGCGAGCTTCGTCCGGTCATGGAATGCAAGAATCGTCCACACGCTTGCTCATGTTGGCTGGAAGGCGTAGCCAAGATGCAGGCAAACACGAGGATCTATGCTGAGAACCAGATGACAACCATCTGGACTGATATTGTGCCCAACATTCAGAAATTCGATCTGAACTTTGCGCTTTTCGTAGTAAGGGGGCCTTCTGTCTTTAATGAACAAGTCATTGAGCCTGCTATTCGAGAGTGCTGTTTGTGGCTTAGTAAACAAGCAGACAAGAGAGCTGATACCAACGGGATTATGTAACTAAGTTGCGCCAGCGATAAAAGCAGGAAATGGAGCGGTCTCTAAGAGATCATGACTACATTTATAGTACACTTTGCAATTAGTTTTATCTCTTGCCAATACTCTGGAACCCCCATTTCGTGGCCAGAACAAAGAAACGTAATGTTGCTTAGATATCCGCGCGACTCGGCTGTAAAACGCTTCTCTATTGTCTAGACACAGTAGAGCTAGGATAATTTTGTAACCCTCGCCTTAGCAGAGATTCCGTGAAGAGAAAAGAGATACCATCTGTCGAATAATAAGTTGTCTATAAATTTTCCTCACTTGAAGTATGAGGTATAAGGGAAAAAGTTTCATTACTCTAAATGTTGTCCGATATAACACGTTTATGACTAGGCCAGTTTAGGAAGGTATAGCTGCCGTGGCTTCCATTGTAGCATTCTATGCCTGCAACGACTTCTGCAGCTGTCTTGGCCTCATATATGATATCCGCTTGAGCTTTTGGAATGAACCCCTCTTTGACACCCTTACGGATCCAGTTGAGAATGTCATCAAAATAGCCGTCAATATTGAAAACCAATATAGGGCGAGCGTGGATGCCGAGTTGATTCCACGAAGTTATTTCGAGGAGTTCTTCCATGGTCCCATAGCCGCCTGGAAGAGCCACAAAGGCATCTGCCTTATCCACCATAAGATGCTTCCGTTCATGCATAGTCGATACAACTTGAGTCTGGCCAAATTCACGTTCGTCAGGCACTTGTTCTGGGCCGCCATTGGCTTGAAGGAAGGCCGAGGGGATGATCCCTAGGACGGAATTGGGACCTTGGATTTTGACAACGCTCCTGGCAAGGAGTCCCATCAAGCCCATTGACCCGCCCCCATAGATCAGTGACCAGGATCTGGCGCATATTTGTTTGGAAAGCTCCTCTACCCCTTGTGAGTAACTCAGTGAGCTACCTGTGCTGGATCCTAAATGTGAAATTAGATCCGCGATTGCAAAACAAAAAGGCCATGAAGAACATACCGCAGAACACGCAAAGGACTAAGCTTTTCGACCGAATTGATGAGCTCATGGTTGAGTGATTTAGAATCAGTAGGGGGAATTTCACTTTCTGAGTTGGGAGTAGGCTTATAAATATGTATCTAGTATATACACCGAAGAGATATCTAATTTAGCTTGCACGGTTTTATTGAACTAAGTTTTGAGTCAAGCTAGTGCGATCCACATCGCACCCTGACGCATGTTAGTTGCTAAAATGATAGCCCAGAATCTAGTAAATAGCCATAGTAGACGAAGGCGGAGGTTTGGCGGCCTCACAGTGTGTCATAGGTTAGGTTGAGACTAAGACGAGCCGAGCCAGAATAGCACGGATCGCCTAACGACGTACAAGTATTGTGGTTAAAGCAAAAGCAATGTAACCTAGATAGCTCCCTGTAAGTGCTCGTAATTTTAGAATAACATTGGGAAGAGAGGTGCGGACTTTCTCATTGGTGGTAGTCCCTGTAATAGTCTGTAGCTAAGGCCTTGCAAGCACGCACACTAGTGTATCCACTTTTGCTCGTGCTGTATTTTGAATTTTTGAGATGTCACTGTAAGACCCTCACTGTGTACTAGTCATAACTAGAGAAGAGTCTTATCGGACCGAACTTGTCAAGAAAGCGAGCCCGTATTGCACAGAAGTACGGGGAGCTAGGAGAGTGCTACAAGGGTGGTGCAGGTGCGGATTGTTTTGTGGGCCCCGAATCTTCTACACAAATCGGCTATTCTCTATACAAAATATGTCCGTGCATAAGGCCAACAAAACGATCTGCATCTGCACTACCCTTGTAAACCTTGGTCGGGCCGTTCCAGCCCTAGTATCCCGCTCTCAGACGTAGGGGTGGTGCAGGTGCAGATTATTTTGTGGGCCCTCGAATCTTCTACACAAATCGGCTATTCTCTATACGAAATATGTCCGTGCATAAGGCCAACAAAACGATCCGCATCTGCACTACCCTTGTAAATCTTGGTCGGGCCGTTCCAACCCTAGTATCCCGCTCTCAGACGTGGGGGTAGTACAGGTGCAGATCATTTTGTGGGCCCCCGAATCTTCTACACAAATCGGCTAAGCTAACGGACCGGGATTCGACTCACCCGGGGTTTCAACTCACTGACCCGAAAGCACCTCTCTACATGAAAAATCGTGTTTATTCTCTTAACCTAGTTACAATTGCCACTCTGTACACATAGACTGAAGAGTTCTAGCTGCTACTTTAGTTGCTGCTCTCTCTACTTCTCTCTCTACTACTTTACTATTGTTTTATAACTCTAAAAGAGTAGAAGCTTGTATAGCTACTATAATTATCTCTATATCTACAAAGCGCTAATTTAGGTCTATATAAACTTTCTTTTATAGCTACTAAGGCTTAAGAGCTTTAAGTTAACTATAAAGTCTTTTATTTTCTACTTTAAGTACTACTAATTATATATTTACTACTATAAGTACTTTACCTACTTTTTTAAAGAGCTAGTAAGTCTTATAACTAATACTTTTATTCTTATAAAGCTCCCTCTAAGCTATAAAAAGTAGAGAAGTAACTCTTAATAAGTTAAGACTAATTTAGGCGTAGTAGTATAATAAGTCTTCTAATTACTTAAGATAAGTTAATAACCTAGTTAATATTCAATAGATTAATACTTATAGTAGCTTATCTTACTTATATAACTCTCTTAGTAATTATAGCCTATTAAGCTTTATAGTAAGATATATTAAAGTAAGATAGTACTTAGGTTTACTACTAGTAGAACTTCTATATAACTAAGAATACTAAGAAGTTTAGAAGCTATAAGATATATAAGAATAAGTAAGTAGAAATAGAAAGTAAACTTTATTCTACTTATAAGCCTATAAGAATTTAATATTAATATAGCTACTATAGCTATCTAAAATAAGTATCTTCTAATAATTATTTAGAAGTACTATATTAAGTAGAAATATATATTTTAACTACTTAATACTTATTATATTTAATATTTAGCTATTCTTAAAATTTATATAAAGCTAGTTAAAACTATTATAAAAAACTAAGTACTTTATAAGTTTTTTCTTTTTAATATAACTAAATAGTATAGTATTTTACTTATAGCTAATATATACTTAATTATTAATACTTACTTATAAGTTTTTAGTAACTAATAGTAAGCTTTCTTTTTCTAACTACTTTAAAGTACTCTAGTATTTATATATATACTTAAAGCTTTCTTAGTTTTATTTATATTTTATATATTTTTAGTCTATATACCTAGTATAGTAGTAAAAAAAAGCTAGCGTAGATAGTTAGACTAATTAACTATATACTAAAAGCTCTAACTATTATACTATAAGCTATAGTAAGCTATAGTAAGCTATAGTAAGCTATAGCTATATAAAGTATAAGATAAGAGTAAGGGCCTTTAGGTATTATATACTATTTTACTCCTATATTAACGTTATTAAATACTTAGTTACTTTTTTAGGTTTATTTAGCGTATTAGAGTAAAGCTATAATATAATACTAACTAGTAGTAAAAGAAAGTAAGTAGAAGTCTTTACTTCTATTAACTTAGTTATATTTCTTATATATTAGTTTCTTTATTATTTTTCTTATATTAAGCTTAAATACCTCTAATATTATAGTAGTAATAAGAGAAATTAAGATATAGCTAATTAGTTTTAACTTAAGTACTAATAAAGTATAAGATAAGTAAAGTAATAACTTTAATTAAGAAATAATATATAACTAAGATACGTAAGACGTAATCTATAGATCTATAAAGTATATAGACCTAAGAATATTATAGATTAATAGATTAATAATCTATAATCTATAGCTACTAAGATTAAATATAATAAATATATTAATAGAGTAGTATAAGTATATAGTTAGTAAAGATATATATTACTAGAATAGTATTAGTAATCTAATCTCTAACTAAGAATAATAATACTTTAATATTACCTATTAGGAGTTATTTATTATTTATAGTTTATTATACAATTATAATATATATTTTAGTTATTAACTCTTAATCTACTAAACCTCTCTTAAGACTTTAGGTAGTTAATAACTTAGAGACCCTATAATACCTAAACTCTTTAACTAAAGCTTTTTTTAGAGCTTAACTTAGCTACCTCTACTATACTAGTAATAATATAGCTTTTACTTAGATACTTTAACTAGTATATTAGTAATTTCTTTAAGTTTTATAGTATTACTTAGTATTCTAAGTAGTATAGTATATAAGCTATTTTTAAATAGATATAAGGTTAATATAAATAAGTAAGAGTAATTACTTATAGTAAGTAATTATAATTTCTAAAAATAGATAAATAATAGTAGAGTTTATATATAATATAAACTATAATAAATAAGAATAGAATTTAGTTTATAATAGTACTACTTATATTACTAATAATAGCTATAATATAAATAAGAAAAAGAAATAATCTAATTTTTTTATAATTTAGAACTTTAGAAAGTTAAGATATATTTTATATACTTGGTTTTTTATTTATTTATTTTTTACTATACTGTTTTTATAATAATTATTTAAAAAATATTATTACTATTAAAAGAGTAAGGAGTAATTACTAGAGTAATTACCTAAGTAAGAGTAAGAGGAATTACTTGTGAGTAAGAGTAAGAATAATTACTCTTACTCGAGTAATTGGCATCCCTGAATAGGTGTAGTAATTTTTGGAGTGCGGCCCTGAGGCTTTGACGGCGTCAGTGGAGTCCTAAGACAGTAAGAGATAGTAGGATGAGGTATCCCTAGGTTTGCTGCAATTTCCTTCTGCTATAGCCCATCCTCTCTGAGCGTCTATATCTGTACGCGTTTCTTGTAGCTAAGTCTGCGATTAGGTGTTTTGGGCATTGTGTGAAATAGGTATGGAATTCAATACCTTAGTCACCGGTAAGTACGTATATATAACAAAGTACCTTATTCTCAAGCCTTCCATGCACGGGCCAGCCTCACCGAACGCGCTAATAACCCTCTCATGATCCCCCCTTGTATAAAAGTGTGAACCGGCAGTCTGGATTGTAATGAGCCCCACAATTGATCCCCCTTGTATAAAAGTGTGAACCGGCAATCTGGATTGCAATGAGCCCCACAATTGATCTACACTAATGCGACGCTGCATTGCACATGTGAGAGCTAGTTATAAAAGGTGAAATTCTAAGACTTAGGAGGTGTAACGGAAAGAGTGTATCGGTCCGTACCGGCCCTTTTATAAGTTTTGAATGATATTAAAAGACTTCTCAACAAAATCCTGAGTGTCTGGACAGTCCATTTGACCTAGCTACCCGATGTATTGACCAGCAACATCCTGCGCCTTCACGGACGATATACCCACTTTAGTTACCCCCTGCTAGGTTGTACTCTCTAGCGGGGTTAGGGAAGCTGACTTTTGAATCTTCTTGGCGAATCGTTCGGCTTGGTTTCCGCTTTTTCGGTGTTATAATGCTAATGTAACATCACATGTAGGAGACCAGTACGATCTTTTCTTCTTAAAGGATAGGGCATGTATTAAAGTTCCTAGAGTATGGACATCAACAAAACTCCTTGTTGCTTACTAATCATGGGTAACTAAGAGCCATAGGTTATAAAGTCCTTCAGTTTCAAAGAATTCGAAAATATCTTTACTTAGCGTCAGCCAATATTGATAAATCATGTCTTCAGTTTTGACAATTATTGCAGCCTCATCCATAGCTGGAGTGGTTTCCCATCTTTCATATTTCATTCGAGGTCAACATGACCTCGCAGCGATGCAATATGTTGGCATTCTGGCTTTTCATGTTGCCGCAGTCCCCTTGCTACTAAACATCTTTCTCAACCTATCCTTAGGTGTTGCCTTTATAGGCAACTCCATCCTAATGATTTCTTTTTATTCTGGCCTTTTCACTAGTATCGTTATATACCGTCTATACTTTCACCGACTATGCGCGTTTCCAGGCCCAAAGACCTGGGCGATATCGAAATTATTCCAGTTACATGCTAACACAGACTGGAGGGCATACACGCATCACCACACTTTGCACGAAAATTATGGTCTCTTTGTGAGAGTTGGTCCAACAGAGCTATCGGTAATCCACCCCGACGCACCCCAGGTCATTCTTGGTCCTTCAACCAAATGTACCAAAGGCCTATGGTACGACATGGCTCAGCCTCTTCGAACCATGCACCAGACTCGCGACATAGGCTTTCACGACTTCAGGCGCCGCAACTGGGACAAAGCATTTAGCCAGAAAGGTACATTCTTCATAAACGTTTAGCAAGCAGCGGAGTTAACTCGAACTAGCTTTGCAAAACTATGAGCCTATTATTAGTGAATACGCGGATATCTTCATTCAGAAGGCCCTGCAGCAAAATGCTAAACCGGTCAACATGACGAAGTGGTCATATTGGTATGCATGGGATATTGTCGGCAACCTTGCCTTTGGCAAAAGGTTTGGTGCACTTGAAGGTGTAACTTCCCACTTCGCAATCGCCCACCTCTTTAACTACATTCGTCCCATGGGCATTTTCATACCCATTCCATGGCTCTTTCAGATTTTCAAAACCGTCCGCAGCATTTCTTCCCACAATCATCCATTCATCAGTTGGTGCAACGAGCAGCTCGATGCTCGCATCGCGGTACGTTGGGTATCTTAGAAAATTGCAATGATTGGCTAACCTGTTACCCCTTGTAGGAAAAGACAGAGAGGCAGGACGTTTTTCATTACCTGCTAAAAGCACCTTTAATGACAAAGAACGACTCTGTCAACCGCAACTGGCTTGAAGGAGATGCAAGGTTGCTTGTCGTGGCTGGAAGGCACGTTGCCTGATCACTCTGAAACAAGTACTGACATTGATATAGTGATACCGTTGCCGCTGTGCTAGCTTCGAGCTGTTGTGAGTTGATTCGTAAGCCAGTATACATAAAGGCCTTGAGAGAGGAGCTTGAGTCCATATCGAAAGAAGCTGGAATTAACACAGCAGGCTTGGCAAAGGCACCCCTTCTTAACGCTGTTATTAACGAGGCACTAAGATTGCATCACCCTGTTCCTTCGGGGCTAGTTCGACAGACGCCGCCTGAAGGGATCATGCTGGGAAAGACTTTTATTCCTGGCAACATCACGCTTACCGTTCCGTTTCACGCATTACAGCGATGTAAGTTCATAATTTTTATATCGGCGTAAGGTTTTTTATAATAACTAATTTTTTAGCCGCCACTTCGTTTGTGGAGCCGAACGACTTTATCCCTGAACGATGGACTACTCGATCAGAATTGGTACTCCATCCTGAAGCCTTTGCACCATTCTCGTTGGGGAGGTACAATTGTGTTGGGAAGAGAATTGCGCTAATCGAGATACGGCTTGTACTTGCGAAGATCATAATGAATTTTGATATGGAATTCGCTCCAGGTGAAGATGGTTGGAACCTAGACGAACATCTAGAAGACCATTTTATTACCAGTCCAGGAGATCTATGGGTAGTTTTTCGATCACGTAATTAAAGCTCCAATGAGTATGTTCAGAGTCTGCAACAAGCAATTCAATCAATCCTGGCATCTCGGATTGGCTTGATTGTTGACTTTTTGAGCGGCTTGATGTTAAGTCCTTGGAACCGGGTAAGGGTAACGAGGGCAAGTAGGCTTCTGTGAGACGGGCGAGGTCGGTGAACAAGTTGGTTACTTGACTTGATTAACGGTCGGCTCTTATCGGAGTATCACGAGGTATGTGAGTATCAATGGATAGATAAGAATCTAATTGAAGTATCGGTCGTGATGCTCTGTTAGGATAAGAGTGTAAAGAAGAGATTGAACACGATAGTCCATGAAGGTCCATCGACGTTCCTATATACTTGCTATCCAGCGTTCATTCCCAAGCGTTCACTCTAGAGCGTTCGCTCTAGAGCGCTTATTCTAGAGCGTTTACTACTAAACAGTTACGTGTTCTACTATGCCGCATTGCCTAGCCTAATTGCGTGCGATACAACAGCTTACCTACCGCTTAGTATCGTAACACTATCCCCCTTTCTTACGCTAGGTCTGTCCTTAGGCCTAGGCCTCTATTAGCTAGGTCTAGCTTATAAGCGGTTTGCCCCGCCTTCTAGTTAAAAACTATCCTACTATAATATTACCTCCCTCTTAGTCTTGTAGACTTTATCTCTTATTAGAAATCCTTACTATAAACTATATTTCTAAAACACTTTATCTATATTGTTCTCTCTTAGGTATTCCTTATTTTATTATACTAGATTCTACTCTAAAGTATACTAAGTGCACTCGTATAGAGTATCCTTATATTAGTATAACCTAGAAGTCTTTTAATAAAACTTATAAAAAGTTCTATAAAAAGGTTAATAATAATAATAAAAAACTTCTTACTATTATTATTACTTATTTACTACGTAATAAGAAAATATTAAAATCTACTAAAGAGCGTACTTATTATAAGGCCTTATACCTAGCGTTAGAATTAGAGTAAGAAAGTAATAAAGTTTTAGTATAAGTTCTTAACTATTTTACTACTTCTATTAATATTACCTCTTCTCTTACTATCTAGTATTACGGGGTTACTAGGGTTAACTTCCTAATAATTGTTAAAGTATTAGTAGATTAGGAGGTAATAACAAAAGCTTATATTATAATTAGTAATAACTATAAATAATAGTTAATTTGTATATACAATGTTAAGTATTAGCGTTCTAGGTTAGAGATTAGATTACTAATATTATCCTAATAATACGCATCTAGTTAACTATATACTTGTACTAATCTACTTATACAACGTTATAGATTACTACTAATCTATTTATACGTAACTATAGATTACCTTAATCTATTTATATATTATTATAGATTACCCTAATCTATTTATATATAACTATAGATTACTACTACGTATCCTAGTTATAAGTAGTCTCCTAATTAAAGTTATTACTTTACTTATCTTATACTCTATTAGTATCTAAGTTAGGACTAATTAGTTCTATCTTAATTTCTCTTATTACGCTTATAATACTATCTCCTCCTTTAGATAGGTTCTAGTTTATCTATTCTAGAGCTAGAGTTATTAATCTAGTTTCTTTATTAATATTAAGTTCTTTATCTTCCTATATACCTACTAAATCTACTCTCTATTACTTTTAATTAGTAGATTATATATTACGTTCTAGTATTACTATATTTCTTTATTCTTATTATAAGTCTTTAAATCCTCTTATAGATTATATTTCTTTAAAATATAGTAAGGCTTATAAGGCGTATATTTATATTAATACTTATATATCTTATAACTTTTTTAGTATATCTTTTATAGAATATAAGTTAATAATACTTACTCTTACGTCTATACTTATTTATAACAAAGAAAGCTATTAACTATACTTAAGATAAACTATCTAAATAGATTACTAAGGCTAAAAAAGAATATAATTAGATTCTAAGTATATAAGTAGAAAATTATACTTATCTAATTTATCTTTATAAGACAAAAGCCTTAAATAATAAGAAGTTTATTGCGTAGGCTACTTTTATAGAGTCTAAGCTTAATTTTAAGGCTATAGTAGAGGCTACTCTTACTTCTATTATATTAGGCGTTCCTATTACCTTTCTATCTAGTAGTAGTAGTATTAATTTTCTTAGTTTACTATAAAGCGCTCTAAAGGGTTTTAACTTTAGAACTTCTCTAGTTTCTTAGAGTAGTTAAGGTTATCTTCTAGTTCTTATATATCTTCCTATAATTATCTTTTCTTATCTATACCTATCTATTTTACTAAATAATAGTTTCTACTATTATAGAACTAGTATACTAAGATTTCTTTAACTTCTTATTCTTCCTATTCTTTATATATATCTACTTTGTATACTAGTAGTTCTACGCCTTATAGTACTATTTTAAGTAGTACTACGTAGAAAGTTAAGTATATCTTTATCTTACTTAGTAGTTTTAACTTAAATATTACTAGTATAACTTTCTTTTTAATTTTATATAGTCTAATCTTTACGTAATTAAGTTTTAAGCTTAATTGTTTACTTTTAATATTTCTTTATACTAACTATACTTTTTTTCTTTTTTTAAATTAAGGTCCTTTTTTATACTTTTTATTATAGTACTTTACTATTTAGTTATATAGAAATTCTACATCTTATCTTAATTAGTTATATATTTCTTTTAGTCTATTTATAAAGTTTTTTCTTCTTAAAGTCTAAGATTCTATATTTCTTAGAGTTCTATATATATTAGGGTTAAATCTATAGTTTATAAAGAAAGGTAATACTTTTATTACTATATTCTTTATACTATTATATACTAACTATACTATAGGTAGTAACTATACTTAGTTGTTCTAGTTGTAGTTAAGGTAGTATCTTAAGTACTATTCTACTATCTAGTTTATTTATTCTAATTATTTATCTATTTATAAGTAATTTACTATTAATATTACGTATTATATTCCTAATTATACTATTATTGTTCTCTAAAGTTTTAATATAAATTGTATATCTCTATCTATAATAATCTTATTTAGTATACTATATTAGCTAATTATAGTTATTAAAACCTAGTATATAGTAACCTTTATTCTACTATTTTCTTTATATAGTTTAAAGTATAAATACTTTATAAGCTTATCTACTATTATTAGGATTCTATTATATTTAATTTCTAATATTAGGTCTTTTAACTTAGGTAACTTTGTAATAAAGTCTATTATAATTATTTTCTAAAGTTACTCTAGTACTTCTACTAGTTATAATTTCCTATATAGTATATATCTACTATATTTATTTCTATAGTATTCTATATAGTCTTATAGTACTTCTATTACTAGTTATTTTACTTTTAAGATATAATAGTCTTATAAGAGTTTATCTAGAGTTTTATTAATACCTTAGTACTTATATACTAGTAGTTTATAAAATTATTATATAAACTCTCTTTATATTTTCCTTAGAATATATATTCTTTTATAAGCTTATATAAATCTTTTTTAGATTTCTAGTTTTTCTATTTCTTTAGATACTTTTTACGTTACTTTTTAAATCTATTTATCTAGCTTACTACTCTTTCTTTTAAGTATTATAGCTATTTTAAGTATATTTAGAACTAAATATCCTTCTTTATTCTTAACTAAAACTATACTAGTAGTATTTACTTCTTCTTATAAGTCTAGTCTTCTACTTAAGGTATTTACTAACTAATTATCTTTACTCTTAGTATATATATATTAAGTCTTTAGAACTAAGTAAGAGTAATAAGAGTAAGTAAGCTTTTATAAGATAGGTAAAGTTAATAAATAAGTTAGTTACTTAACTTAATTAATAGTTAGCTCTTATTAGAGTATTATAAAGTATATAAGTATTAATAGGTAGATAAGAATCTAATTAAAGTATTAGTTATAATACTCTATTAAGATAAGAGGTAAAGAAGAGATTAAACGTAATAGTCTATAAAGGTCTATTAACGTTCCTATATACTTACTATCTAGCGTTTATTTCTAAGCGCTTACTCTAGAGTGTTTACTCTAGAGCGTTTACTACTAAATAGTTACGTATTCTACTACGCTATATTACCTAGCCTAATTACGTATAATA
>JALNQF010000234.1:0-64985 GCA_028456385.1 Ophiosphaerella korrae | reverse complement strand
GTAGTAGTAGTAGTAGTAGTAGTAGTAGTAGTAGTAGTAGTAGTAGTAGTAGTAGTAGTAGTAGTAGTAGTAGTAGCTTTAGAGGTAGTATAGAAGCAAGATATATAAGCGTAAGTAGCTTTCTTAGCTTTACTCTATAAGAACAAGTTAGTATAATAATTACTAATATAAAAAGTAAGCTTTAAAAGCTTTAAAAATAGTAACTTATAATAGCTATAATAATAGTTACTAAAGAGTTTACAAGGCTAAGAAAACTCTAAATATACTACGCGTAGCGTATAAGCGCTTAGTACCTACGCACGAGCCTAAAATAAATAGAATTATAGGTAAAGGTATTTTTAACTAAGTTTAGATAACTACTATAAAACTTATTAAATAGCTCTACTACGTAGCTTACCTAGGAAGTATATTATAAGTTAGAGCTTTGCTCTATATAATTTAGGTAAGCTTATAGTAGTAAGTAAGCTATATAAGCTATTTAAGCTACTCTACTATATATAAGTAGCTTAGCTTAGATAGCTCTTTAATTAATAATTATCTTCTACTTATTCCTAAGCTTGCATCTTATAACAACTATAATATTATCTCTAATAAGTAACTATAATAGTACTACGTATTACGCTAGCTAGCTTCTTATATATAAATATAATAGTATATAAGTATTTTTTTAGCTATTATATTAACTTTACTACTTATATACCTATATAATCTTAGTTAGTTAATAAGCTTCTTAAAGATAAGTAGCTAAAGGCGAGTCTTACTATATATTTACTATAGGTTAC
The DNA here is from genome assembly GCA_028456385.1 of Ophiosphaerella korrae. NCBI lineage: Eukaryota > Fungi > Ascomycota > Dothideomycetes > Pleosporales > Phaeosphaeriaceae > Ophiosphaerella > Ophiosphaerella korrae. The sequence goes on along the minus strand of JALNQF010000234.1, from coordinate 64,203 downwards.
CTCTATACTCTTAGAGCTACTACTACCTATAACTCTCTTGTAATTTATACACTTATACTCTAGTTAGCTTATCTTAAAGCTCCTTAATAATAACTTAGACTACTACTACTACAGCTAATATATTGCGGGCAGCAGCGACGTTAGGTAGCTCTAGTAGTATTACGTAATAGATTAAGATGTAATCTTAAATTAAAAAACAGCTTAGGACCTATTTTTTAATCTAAGATTCTATCTTACCGCTTAAAAGAGTAATACAGGGGTTTATCTAGCACTAGTAGGGATGTTATATTAGGTGGCGCTGCTAGCGTTTTGTTATCCGAGATTATGCTGTAATCCCCAACTAAGTCACCAAACAGCAACGTAATCTCATCGTGGATTTGGCCTCCTTGGCGAGATGACGCTGAGATTGAGGCACAATCTCGGCGCACCAAACAGGGCCTTATATCTTTAGCGTGGTGGGGTTACACGTGTGCAAAGGGGGGCCACAAAAGGTTGGGTATGTGGACCTGGCGCACAGTCGAAATTTGTCGATTTGCATGGAAGAATTGCACGAGCCATACCCAGCCTTTTGTGCCCCCCCTTGTACACGCGCTGCCATCGTGCGTCCCCCGGCCGCTCCCTGGCACTAGGAGCGTGAAAGTTTCGCTGATTCAGCGCTGATCCAGTCCTGCATGGTGGGCTTCTGTCGTTCAGATGCCATATTACAATCTCTTCGCTGCCTCCGCCGGCAGACAGGTCGGCACACAAGGTATTACTGGACGCCCCTTCGGTGCGCACTTGCTGACTTCGAGCTGCTGCGACGGTTAATAATACTCTATGGCTGTATGGAGGACAGTACCTTGATTCGGATGGTCTGGTCAACGCTTCAAGTATGCTGTGAAGGACCAACGCTGGGTCGCCGGCGCTCACAGCATGTAGTTGTGCCGCGACTGGGAGCCATCGACCTCGCCCCCGGTTTCGATGTCCCCGCAGGACCCAACGTCAATTGGTATTCAACGCCGCATGGGCCGCCTAACGTCGCTCATGGATTCATGTTTTCAAATCTCATCGATCGTGCGTGGCTGTTTGGCGGAAGAAGCCCCTGGGATCCGTCGCCGCCAAACAGCGTCTGGCGCTTTGCCCCCAGTAACGCAACCAATGCCTGGACCTTGATTGATGTTGGCAACAATCTCACTCAACAAAGACCAGTCCATGGAGCTGGGTGCAATGTTCCCGGCTTACAGCGAGGATATTACCTAGGCGGCGCCACCGCCGGCAGTGACCGCAGCGTCGAACTGGATGGAGATGTCAATGCCACGGCGGCAGCTAGCACAGCAAGCATAGGTTATCTGCACGTAATGCATGTCTTCGACACCCAGAACGAGAGCATGTCGGTCTTTCCGGTGCCCGACTTTGTCCCGGTAGTCAATCAAAGCATGGTATGGCTTGACACTGGAAACATGCACGGCGCTTTGGCAGTACTAGGCGGATATACAGAGCAGAATGGGACGCTTGATATAGTATGAAGTGCTGGTGCGAAATGGCTTGAGAGAACGCTAACGGAGGGATCATTAGACGCCTTTAGTCTCTGTCTTTATATACAACATCGCCAACGACACATGGCACCAACAGAGTGTCACTGACGCACAAGGAGGAGTTGCTGAGAGCGTGGGGCTGGCGTCTCAGCCAGGAGTTGCCGTACCGCGGCGCAGATACAATGCGGCGGTGGCGGTTGGCACATCGTTGGATAAGAGTTCGCACAACATTTATTTTCTTGGTGGCGAGAATACAACTGGCGCCCAATATGACGCTTGGATTCTCAGCCTTCCTAGGTGAGCGAATTTGATGATGCTTTTTAAACGCTGATTTAGTCTTTAGCTGTGTTTGGATCAAGGCGCCGATGGCAGACCTGACCAATAACCCAGCCGCTGACAGCTCCAGCATCCTCCTCGGCAAGCGATATCTCGTAATGTTTGGAGGGTGCTACCATGATCAAAACCCGGATAGGCCTTGCATGTCGTACTCTTTCAACCCTCTTGTTTACAATATTGCGATCAATGCTTTCAGCCCTTATGCTAATGACCACGGCTACTTTGTATATTCAAATGTCTCAAAGATTATTGGGGGTCGCACAGAGTAAATACATATCTACTTGAGCATGATTTTATGTTGGGCTGATCACTTTGGCAGCGGTCTCGGAGGGTCTCCTCAAAGAACCCCAATGTTTGGAAACTTCTCTGACCCTAGTTTAGAGATATTATTCACGCCACCTCAGCACAAATTTGAAACGCCAGAAGTAACTTTTTCCTATGACTCTTGGAGTCCCAGGCTGGCCCTCTTACTGATAGGTCTCCCAGCGGTACTGTCGATCGTCTTACTTCTTTATATCACCTGGAAAGCGCCTCGAGAAATGCGTGGTGCAAACACTTCAAAACGAATCTGCTGTAAATCAGGCGGCTGGAAGCCATGGGTGCTGGAAACTCCCTACCTTCTTGTCCTTAATGTTACTACGGCCTGTTTGATCGCCTTAGTAATTTGCTTGCAGAGAAGAAGCGCTTCGCCGGATCTGGATCCCCAACGTATGTTCGAGGTGCAATTCCGCTCTTTGGGCTTGTCACTGATACACAGCCAGATTGGACTGGATGTCCCGATTCCGCCGGCACGTGGCTAGGACCAAGATTCCAGTCACTTTTCATCCCGGAGCCCGGATTGAAGCGGCCAATGCAAGGCCTAATGTCGACCTATTTCGACACAGGCACTAATGGTACCTACAATCAGAAGAATTTTACCATTCGATTTAGTTCCGGCGCCTCCTGGGCATTTACGTATCTCCCGATGCTCATTGCCGTAGTGTATGGGCGCATGTGGAAGGTGCTGGACGACGAGGTGAAGCGACTTGACAAATTCTACAGATTGAGGGGCGGAAGCGGGACTACCGGCGAACGCTCCATATGCTTGAACTATCATTCATTTTGGACGCCACTTAGCATTATTCAAGCTCTACGCTACCGCCATTGGAGCGTCGCAGTGTCGAGTGCTGGAGCAGTCCTTGGCTCAATTGTTTTGCCCGTCATCCAGAGTTACGCCTTTATCTGGGAGCTGTACTCCGGAGGGCAGTTGGCTTGGCCAAATACATTCTCGTGGGGCATTGCCATGGTAGATCCGTACTGGTGGAAGCCGCTGTTTGCCCTTCTCTGTGTCTCTTGGCTGTGCGCCATCGCATTGTTATTGCTGTTGCCGTTTCAGGACTACGGACTGAAGTCAGATCCCCGCGGAATAGCAACGACCTTGTGTCTGCTGGGAGATAAAAGCATTGAAGATCTCGGCTTCAACAAGCACGCAGATGGCCAAAAGCTGTGCGAAATTACTCACGAACTGCGGCATATATCTTATCGACAGCCGAATCCTAATGACATGTGCTTAGAGAGATATACTGTAACGAACGTTAAGCCGGGATACTTGGATCTACTACTTAAATACTTGCTGCTTAGGAAACATTTCAAGAGACTCTTTGAGGGAGTTCGAACACTGCGAAAACGCGTCGGTCGGCTCTTGCTGCCAGCCGAACGTTACGTGCTTAACCACCGGACCTTCTTCTTGCTCAGGAACGAAATATTCATATTATTTCTGAAAGCTCTATTTGGTTTATTCATTTACGGTATTCTTATCGCTGTGCTCATGAAGCGGAATGCGGACGCGGGAGACTGGAACTATTCGCTCCCTCTCAACGCCAATGTTTACCTAGTCATCGGCATACTTGTGCAGGTAAGCTTAGAACATTTGCATGTCCTGAGAAACTACTGACGGCTGTACTCAAAGTCGGTAATGGACGTCCTGGAACACAATATCCGGTGCTTGACGCCTTTTCATGCGCTTCGACAAGGCTATCAACACCCCCGAGTTCTTTGGGCAGACTACACACGGGCGATGCCGCTCTGGGAAATCCTCATTGCATACCGTAATGGAGATTATCTCATGTGCTTCGTATCGCTAGCGACCCAAGCTACCGTTTTGTATACTATCTTTCTGGGCGAGCTGCAACTCTCTCGCTCTTACTACGGTGCAACGTCCTTCGACAGCGACTATACCGCCGTGGTAGCTTCCACCGTTCTCCTCGCCTTTGTGCTGGTCGTCAATGTTTCTGTCTGGTGGGTGTATGTGCGAAAGAGTCACACGTTCCCTGCTAGGCCACCAGGTACTATGGTAGCTGTTCTGCCATGCGCAGCGTGGTCGCAGCTGGTCAAGGAGGACCTGAAGGTGGTTGCGGATGAGGCTGACGTCGAGGCGAAGATTAAGAAATTGGAGGGTATGGGGAGAAGATATGGATTTGGCGAGTTCATCGATGGCAGCGGGGAGAAGAGAAGAGGCATTGAAAGGCAGTTTCACGACGGGCCCGCCGGCGCCAGTAACATTAAGGTGATAGTATAACGAGTCATATTGCATGTCTTGCGTTGGCCCATAGCGTGAGTGCGAAGTTCCATGGCGCGAGGAGAATACATCGACTCTGCCGCCATGCGTCTCTTAACGCGCGAAACTAATGGCGAGCTCGTTCTCCGCGAGTTTGGCAGCAACAACATCCCTGCCTATGCAATACTGTCCCACAATTGGGATACGGATAATAGCAAAGAGGTCAGCTTCCAGGACCTTGAAGCACACGCCGGCAAGAACAAGGCTGGCTACGGCAAGATACTATTCTGTGAGAGGCAGGCCGATGCTGATGGATCATGCTATGGTGATGATCAATGAATATAATTGCATCCTATGTCCATTTTCGTAGTTTCGTATTTCTTCGCCGGCCTTCAAGTGACCGGGAAAGTCTCCGATCAGATACTTCCATTTTCGAGCTCACAAATGTGCTCCCAAGTGTCCTTTGGCCAATTCTTCCACCTTGCCCCATAACATTCCGTTCCTGTAACGATGTCGTAACCGCGACATCATACTCCTCTTCATTTGCCAGCTGTGTTAATATCCGACGTCGAAAATTGAGCGTTGACAGGTTCAGCTGGAACACTTCCAGTATCGTTTGGAGAAAGACTGCTGCCTCCAATTTTATGGTGCTTTTAGGTATAATTATAAGGGTCCTTGTCGTACGTATTCGCGCGAAACAATAGAGGAAAAGCGCACTGCAGACGCTCAACTTCGGGCAGGAAACACTCAATGCCAGCACGCTGCCGACTCCCCCCAGCTAGCAGCGTGCGCAGCGCTTACCCAGATGAATGAGAGCGATGTAAACCACCGATATAATACTCGAAACAAGCAATACAAGCCATCTCAGCACGACTACAAGCGCAGGGAGAGGCTGCGCGGCGGCGTTGACGGTTACCGCCATCGTGAAGGTGCACTTATGAAGGTGGCCCGATGGATCCATTCGCTGGGGAAGCGCGGCGTACGCTGTATACTATTGCAAGATAGCTTAGATACAGGGCTCGCCCGGGTATATTTGTTCTACAGGAGCGCAATCACGCGCCAATCCTTGTGCGGTGCTTGTTAGGGTGGAACCCGCCGCGGCGCTGCCGCTTTGTAGGGATGCGCAAGTTAGAGCTCTGCTCCATACAATTCAGGTAAGCTCGCAGCAGTAGTTAAGCGAGCCGCACGAGCCGTTCGAGCTGCTCCATTGTATATAAGTAAGTAGCCCAGCTCAGATAGCTCGTCAATCAATGATCATCTCCCACTCATTCCTGAGCTCGCATCTCGCAACACATGGGCCTGTTTCCAGGTTGATCTCCGGTCTGAGTTTGACTCTCGCCGCCTATGCATTTTATACAGAATTTTAAACGGAGCCGATTTTCGCTCAAGTCTTCACGTAGATGGCAAGCGAGCGGCGCCCCCTACCAACTTTGTAGGCAAGCTGGATATCTGCTCCATTTGAAGCTAATTGAGTAATGCGGCGTTGAGCCATTGTACGTTGAGATAATATATGCGCGCAAAGGTGGTGAGGGGCGCCGCTCGCTTGCCATCTAGTAGACAATAGGATAAGGAGAGGCGTGGGAAAGTCCTAATCTAGCTATATCTAATTTGCCGTGGTTCTGCGTTGGGCTAAGTGTCTGCTGCAAGGGCCACAACCTCGCATTGACGTTACTTTAGTTTCGTTTTCGTGATCGTTTCTCTTGTTCATTGAAGATTAATTTTCCCCTATTCTAGCTTATTTTTTCAATATCAATCTGATTACTCATTGTCTCAGCTTCGCCAGCTGCGAGGGATAGGCCCATTGTTTTAATATTCACGTCATTACTCAACAAGAAGGCATACAGTACTGGTGGTGTAACCTCAGAATGCGGCACAGCTGGCTCTGCAGCTTATGCATCAGCACCGCTGGTCAACTTACAAGCCCTGGACCTGCACTAGTTTGCAGTAAACGCCCCGCATCTTGATCAATTCCGTATGTGAGCCCTTCTCTATTACCCTGCCGTTGTCAAGGATGTAGATGATGTCCGCGTGCTGTATCGTAGATAATCTGTGGGCAATCGCTACCGTCGTGCGTCCTCGACTCGTCGCGTTCAACGCCTCCTGCACAAGCTTCTCGCTATCGCTGTCAAGCGAAGCAGTCGCCTCATCGAGAATAAGGATAGGCGCAGCGCGTAGCAGGGCACGGGCAATAGTCAGACGCTGCTTTTGGCCTCCTGAGAGCATGCTACCGCTCGAGCCAACAATCGTTGCGAAGCCTTGCGGCAGAGAGGCGATGAAGGCGTATATATTCGCATCCTTACAAGCAGCGATGATTTGCTCCTCGGAGATGGGTTTGTTCGGGTCCAAGCCAATTGTGAGGTTCTCACGTATGGTGCCGGAGTGGATGGCTGGTTCCTGGCTCACAAGCGAAAACATCTGTCTATAGTCATTGATGTTGAGATCCAATATATTCTGGCCGTCTAACGTGATGCGGCCGCGAGTCGGATCGTAGAAACGCTCTAGGAGACTCAAGACAGTGCTCTTCCCGCTGCCGCTTGCCCCAACAAGCGCGACGAACTTCCCAGCCGGGACGTCGAGGTCAAGATCGCAAAGCACAGTGTTGTTGGGCCTCGACGGATAGGCAAACGATACGTTTTCAAACTTTAGGTGACCTTCGCAGCTCTCCCTAGTCAGGTGTTTGCCTGATTGATTCCACGAGTCAATCTCTGGTGTCCGATCGAATAGCTGTTTAAGATCACAAGCCGCGTGGGCGGCCCTACTCATATCTGGCGCAAAGTTGAAGAGTGAACCAGCGATACCGGCGCCCCAAATAAGCCCGATGAAGCAGATGTAATATTGCGTCAATGTGTACTCGCCGCTAGCGAGTAGGCCACTGCCATACCAGAAGATGAGCGCCACGGCGAGAAAGTTTATCCCTTGAGATACTGCGTAAAAGGCAGAGGCGCGCAAGATGGCCGGTAACGATTTGGCTGCTTGCTCAACTTGTATTGCTCGATAGCTTTCAAGCACATAAGGTTCAAGTCCAGCAGCAGCAACTGTTCAGATCGCGCTAACGGCTTCACTAGTATAAGCGGCCGCCCGTTCACCAGCGAGGCGAATCTTGCCATCGAAGACAGAGATGAATTCCATACGTACCCAGTCCAGACCAGCAAGGAATGGTATGACGGCCGTGCAGACAAGTGCGAGCTTCCATCCGATGGCCAAGCACAGCACAATGCTGATGAGGATGGTTGCCGTGAACGTCAGAATACTACCCATGACCGCGCCGCCCATTCCGGCAAGATCAGAAGCGCTGCTGCTGAGTTTGGAGGCCATACGCCCTGTTCCGTGGGCCTTGTCGTCAAAGTAGCCAATATTTTGACGAAGAATACATCGCAGGGTAGCATCACGAACGCGGCGGGAAAGGCGCTCAGTTGAGTAAGCAAAGAAGGCGCCATTGGAAGCCGCTACGATGAAGGCATAGATGCCAGTCATTGTGAAGATTAGAGCCCAAAAGTTGACGTTGGCGACCATGCGTTCCGTATCTGTGAGCGAAAAGGCATTGAGAACCTTGGCAAACCAAACAGCTTGAAGGAGAAGAGTGAATCCGGCGAAAAAGGCTGTGATAAGACCCCCTACAAGCAGCCACGCTTCTGGGCGATTGAGTCGTACGATGAGCCGTATTGCCAACCAAAATGAAGGGTTGATCTCCTTTTTCAGCACACCTCCCCCCCATCTCCATCGTCACTTCGTTGTTAGTAGTAGCTTTGCCGATGACAGGATTTGAATTGACCTCAAACCCCTCAGTAGCCTCTGTTCGCGCCTTTTCGTCAGATTCAGATCCAGCTTCCTCAGTTTGTGCCACGCTATCCATGACTTGCTGCTTCTGAACCAGATCTGCATAGACGCCATTTTTTGCGAGTAAATCGTTGTGTTTTCCCTGCTCAATAATCTCTCCAGCTTGCATAACAATTATGTTATCTGCGTCTCGGATAGTTGACAGACGGTGTGCGATGACGATGGTGGTCCTATTCTTGGCTGCATTATCCAGAACTTGTTGAACAACCTTTTCCGAGCGTGTATCTAAAGCAGATGTAGCTTCATCTAATAGGAGTATTTTGGGGCCCGACACCACTGCACGCGCAATTGCAATTCGTTGACGTTGCCCTCCAGAGAGCGAGATGCCTTTCTCACCGACCTCAGTGTCGTAGCCATTCGGAAGTGCTGATATGAAATCATGGGCGCTAGCTAGTTTAGCAGCGGCAACAACACGACTCATAATCTGTTCAGAACTTTCGGATATACCCGAGTTCATCAGCCCATGGCTAATGTTCTCGAAGACTGTTGTGCTAAATAACGTTGGCTCCTGGCCAACGTAAGCCATTTGGCTCCGCAGCCACTGTAGATTCAGGTCTTCTAGTTTGCGCCCATCGAGTCGTATAGAACCTGCTGTAGGTTCATAGAAACGTTCGAGAAGGCCGAGGATGATGCTCTTACCGCAGCCCGAGAGGCCGACGAGGGCAGTAGTCTTCATAGCCGGAATGCGAATATTGACACCTTTTAGGACCTTGGTATCTTGACGGGATGGATAGAAAACTTCGACATCTTGTAGTTCGATGTTTCCTTCAACTGTCGCTGGAGTTTCGCCATTTGTAGAAATAGGATCTTGTGGAGATCTTCGTTCTATAATTTCAAAGGTGGCATTCGCACTGGTCATCCTGGATACGAAGTTTTCCATAGTTGGAATCATACGGACCATCGCAAAGGAGCCATTGACGATGGCCACTGTGGCGCTCACGACGGCCGAGATGGTGGTCTTTTCCTTAGCAGGGGAAAGACCACCAGCGTACCACCCCAGAGCATAGGTAAAACAGGGCATTGCGCTCGACCAGCCGATTGCCAACGCCACATAAAGACGGGACTTGACGCCTGACCTTTCAGCATCGCGCAAAAAACTCTCGTATTTATCGGCCAACTGCTTCTGGCTGCCGTATGCCGCAACGTGTCTAATGGTTGCAATGGCCTCTTGTGCAACACTAGAACCCTTACTGTATAGCTGTTTTGAAATTTTGTCGTTCTTAATTGCAAAATGCGTAGTGGTTGACGTGACTGCTAGCATTGCTACCAGGATACTGCAAAGCACCAAAGCTAACTTTGGGTATACAATGAAAGAAATGACAAACGCTGATACGAAGTTAGACGCAGCATACAAAGCTATAGATAGCTTGCTAGTCAGTGCCTCTTGGATGATCGTCATGTCGGAAGTAATGTGCGTCGTCACTTTGCCGATGCCGAGTGTATCAAAAAAGTTCATGTTCTGGCGGATTATCGCCTTGAGATATGCGCGGCGCATGCGACGAACGATGCGTTCACCAGACCAATAGAAGCCAACAGTACTCGTGTATATGAGTACAAATTCTGCGATCGCAAGATACACGTAATAGAGCGCAAACTCATTGGTATCGGAGCGTAGAGTTGCCTCTGAGACAGATCCATTTGCGAAACCGGTGAAAGTTCCAGCAAGTTGACCAAAGGTGACCTGTAGCAATTATCAGTCTCATTCTCTTACATACATTTCCGAAGGACTGACGACTAAGAGGGGATTCGCAGCTCCAGCTGTGATACCTCCGATTGAACTCAGAACGAGGACAATGAAGTCCCAACGTGTGGCATATGTCCATGGCCCCAATTTACGCTTCCCGGTACCATCTTAAATTCCGTATAGTTGTCGGTCGAGAATGTTTTTTTCCTTATTTTGAGGCACATCATTAGATTTCTTATTGGGCTCCTGTGGTGCGGAACCGGTGACCATCGTGTTCTGTGGTAGAACAGGCAAGCCGACGAACAGAAAAAGATAAAGCAAGAAGGATAGAAAGAGGGGCTGGGAGCGACACAGAGTACAAGAAGAAACGATGCTCGGTCAGACACGAAATCTACGCTAACCTATCTTAGTAATAACCCTCGTTAACCGCCCTACCCTCCGCTAGTCATTTAAAATTACTTTAACTTTTTTCCCTTATTATTTATATTATACTTTAAATTTATACAATAATTATAGGTACTTTTTATAACTACGTAATAAGCTTAGAAATAATTCATAACTAGACTAAATATATATATATATATAAAATAAGTTACGTTACTAATATCTGAACTAGATTTATTTTCTGCTATGTCTACCTTGTCTATATAACTCGAATGCGTAGTCTTAGCCGAACTAATACTTACTAACCCTTTTAGATCATGGACTGTGCCGAAAGTCAGCAACCCGTAGGAGGTTCCGTTCGCTTATGAGATGGGTAGATTTCCAGGAGACCTTCAAGAGAACGTGCATTAAGGTAAATAGCGAATGAAAATTTTATGCTACGGATTGTACAGGAACTGAGTCATGTCTGCGCTGAGACAGTCAGGTTGAGATGTCATTGCAAGTACAGTCAGAAAGCCCGACAGTCAGTCCCAGAGCTCCTTCAACGATCATTGGCCACAAGGTGGCACCCTTGATTGACAAATCCGGTCAGTGCGTCAAATCAGTGCGGGTCATTGCCAAAATACCATTACCGTAGTCTGGCGGGCTAGGATCGAGGCAGGACCCTGCGCATCCAGCATGTGGACCCAAAATGACCATGCCATCATTTTCCAGATTCTGGCTGGTGACCTTCTCTGTTACATCTTAAGGCGTAGTCTCGAAGATTGCAACATCTTCGTACATATTAAGTCTTGTCTTACAACTCAACTTTGAACTATCTTGGATATTCGCCTCATTGGTAATCATCGTAGCTCCGCTTGATGCGCGCCGTAGCTTGGCATTCTTTCTAATTATTATGGATTACAAAATCATCGCCAGCCAGGGCGACGGACACGAAGCATCATGGAAGGTGTCGTGGAAGACTGTCTCCAGAAAACAATCATTTCAGTCGTTAGACATGGTCTTCGAGGGAAGCTCGGCACCTAGAGATTTCGAACTCCGTGGTGGCAACTTGCGCATTGTTCTGGAATCGGCACAGGAAGGTCGTAGGGAGCTCCAACGCGCTGATCTTGGCCACCCCAAAGCGTTTGAGTTTCTTCTCCAGACGCTTGAAGCAACTGGGTCGATGGGGCAGAAGGGACCAAGAGCTATCAAGCTGATAGCTCCGTGCGGCAACAGCAACACCATTCGAGCAGATATTCTTCCCCAGCGCATGCAGGACCTTGAGTATATCGAGTCGACGACGGCATTTGCGCAGCCTCTGCAAATTTTCACCGGCGAAGAGTGGAACGCGTCAACAGATTTCGTTGAGCTATTCAAGAGTTCTGCTGGAGCTATTCGACTACGTGAAATTTCTGGCATACAAATCATCGATGCAGCTTTAGATGTTCTTGAGCGTGAGTTGCATAACCGTCTACCAAATCCTTTGGTAGTACCCGGCCTTAAGCGCCAAACCGTAGTCTTTCTAGAAGGGAGTGAGGTTTTGCCATATAGGGGAGGCTGCGCCGCCCAGTTCTATAGCGCGGCAGAGTCGATGGGCATCGATGTCGTTGTCCTAGCTGTTGAAGGTCATTGGCTACAAGGTTCTGAGTACAGTCACTGGCGCAAAGCATTCATACCCATCGAGTTTGGGTTCGATGCTGAATTTCCATCCAGGATTGTCGCTGCCGTTAGGGAATATCATGAGCATGTCGACGGCATCCTCACCATCTTTGATAGTTATCAAGTCGCCCTCTCGATAGCCGCCCATGAGCTTGGCCTACCCTCTGAGCCTACCTCAGCTTACAAAGTCGCCACCAACAAATACAAAACAAGCGCTTTCGAGGGCCGTAAGTCGTTTGTGGCCACTACCTCCGAGGAGGCCATGGAGATTGCACGAACTCAGGACGTCCCGTGGCCCATCATTGTCAAGCCTTGCCGAGGCTGGGGTTCAGAGTTAGTCTTTAGAGTCGACAACATCGAGCAATTAGAAGCGGCTGCTGGCCGAATGAACTCAGCCAGACACGGGACTGAGTTTGTAATGGAGCACTATTGCGATGGCCCTGAAGTTGACATCAATTTCGTAATGTATGACGGCCAGGTTCTCTTTCACGGTATGTTTGTCCCATTTCTTTTTTATGTCGTGACTTGGCTAAGAATGGGTAGAAATTGGAGACGAATATCCCAAGAGCGCGGAAGATGGATCAGATTCTTTCCACGAACTAGACTGCTGTTCGCCGACTGAGCTTCCCAAGGCCGAACAAACTGTCCTCCACGACTCCATCGCCAAAACTCTTACGAACCTCGGCTTCTGCAATGGTATTTATCACTGCGAGGCCCGTGTAGATAACTCAACTGTGGAGTGGCTTCGAACAGAGTCTGGCGCTCAGAAATTGGTGGCCCGTTCGACGCCCAGCGCTGGTTCCCCATCCTCGTTTCTCATCGAGATTAATCCACGCCCACCTGGATTAAACTCTAGCGATATTGTCGAGACTACGTGGGGGGTCGACTATTGGTCAGTCTTGCTCGCTATACGACTACGCGACTCGGAGCGCGTACGTGCTTTGGCTCAGCCATACTGCCAGGGGCCGCAGTACTTTGGCGATATGACATTTGTCTCAGCTGCTTTCGACAAGTCGAAAAAGGGTATTTGGGAGTCTGTCGAGGTGACAGAGGAGCTGTGCCAGCGGCGCCCAGACCTCGCCAGACATATTTCGAAGCACCTTACTTATATGAGAAAGGGCGATCGGGTACCGCATCCTGCGACTGGCGTAAATACGTTTGTCGCATATCTGAACCTCTTCTCACGGGCAAGTAGAGAACACTTGCTGGATATTGCAGCAGCGATTAGAAAGGAGATTAATATTGAATATTCCTAGTATTTAGCATTCGCTACACGTAAGGGAAGGTCGAGCCTGATTCGGGTGAACCACATAGTAGAGATATTATATGCTTGCTATGTTTATAATCTAATAGGCACTTTGGCCAGCAACTAGAGCGTCGTTTCCTACTTGCTTAATTGACCGAAAATTATCTTCACTCTTCACCAGTATGAACAGCAATACACAAAATAGATTGCCTCCAATAAATTTCTTTCCTTACGAGGGTGGCTCACATAAACATGGAGCTCTAAGGCTTCATCATATCTCAAGGTTTCTATTCGATGCAACCTTGAAACTAGTCTAACATACAGGATACCACTCTTAGGGAAGTAGATGTAATTCAGAATGAGACTCGGTCGAACATGAGAACGTAGCCAATAGGAGTTCCAAGACCATTAAAAATGATCTCCACTTTATCATCGACACTTGGATTTGCCTCATGTATTTTGTCAACTTGTTCCTTGACATGGTCTAGCTTGAAACTTGCTACATCCCATACTATTTTGTTGTATCCATCATTTTCTAATACAATCGGGAATGTCTTTTACTATACCTCGTCCGCCATGGCCTTAGCGGGATAATTGCTCCGGGCTGCATAGCGTAACAGAATCGAAGTATTTATTCGGACCTTATCTAATTTGAGGCATTTCCTAGTCCATGATTTAATTTCAAGGTGAATCATCTTCATATTGATGTAGTCCGCTACTGTCTCTCTCATCAACATATGACCTGGACGTGTAATGACAGAAGTCATGGAAATAAAACGGTATTATCTTGATTTGATTAATATAGCGGTCTCTCGTGAGTATGAATCGATCTGGACCCTCAAGATTCACCATCTCACCTTCAAGGATGCTGTTTCTAATGACGAGAGAGACTTTGTTCAACTTATGATGGTCCCCGAATTTCATATTGTGAAATGAGCGATTCAGATACAACAAACCCGGTCAGGACATAGTTTTGGGTTTTAATATGACACCAATAGGCGTTCCTGAACCTGAGACATAACCGAGGATTCGACCCTGAGTTATGGAGGGAAATTCAACGAGCCTGGGGAATGGCCTGACAATCTCGACACACTCGTCATCATCGATAGTGAAATCCATACGATATTCAAGGCAGGGATACACTGAGCCTAATTTTAATGCGCTGTATGGTAGAAAATACATACTTCCGCAAAGTCCGCAATCCATTGGGCATTGTGGCGGGCGACTAGAGTGGAACAACACAGTGCCTGAGCTCCTATGGCGCCGAATATTCAAGTCGCCCCTCTGAATATATTCTGTTAACTCATTGAGGGAAACTTTTAGTGATTTCTTGTCATAACGACCACAATGGTTTCATGTATACATTTCCTGACCAAGTTCACCCGTGGTGAACAGCACAGCATTGATAGCTTGAGGGTGAATTCAGAACACTCTCAAAAGAGACAAAAATTCGACGCGACAACTTTTATAGGCATCTACGACAAGACAAAATGCGTTAATGTCCAAAGCTACGCGGGTAAGTGTCACGTATTAAGAACCCAGAGACATAAGCCAATTCGCGCCTTCCGCGAGGAAAATACCACAATAATCATTGCTGAAAAGACAACAATTTATTTTGATGATGCCCAAGACATTATAAAAGAAGAATTCGCTTGATGCTTCATGATAAATTTGGCAACAAGTGGCAAAAAGGCTGATATTAGAAAGTACTACCCGTGTAAAGCCGTATGACTCAGGCATTAAGGTATGATAACCGTACCCTACACATATGAGATTTGGAACGTATAGGCGCGATGAGTAAGAATGAGTAGCTACATACGCCACGCATCACTGGTTTGAACTAGATCGTGGTTGCGATCTCCTAAGCGGAGTATGGCTGACCTTCTATGATTAACAGTGGGCCAGGAAACAACATAGCATATCTGTATATCTTGTGCCTCAACAAAGCCGGAGGATTGAGGAAAGAGGGGATATGCGTTTAAGTTGCTTGTAAAAGACTATTAGGAATCAGGGCTGGTACCGGAACAAGAACAGGCGGAAAGCTGCAATCTCGGTGATATAGATTGTCAGAATCAGGCATTCTCCAAACATACTGAGTTTATTTCGTAATGTTAGGAGAAGGAAAAGCGGCCGTGGGTAAAATATGAAGCGGATTGGGAAAGTCATTGCAATCTCTGACTCAACTCTGAAAGTTGATTCTTGAGAGGTTTGGACGTGCTGCGCCTCACCATACGAAGAGGTTCGTCTCTTTGTGTCTCATGTCATATGCTTATGCTAGTGGGGCGATACCACAAATCAAATCGAACTTCTTTGTACGGAGGCACGGGACTTAGACAGTGGGCACCCTATACACGTATATAACTACGACCATTCCCCATCCAAGATTAAGATCAAATACGCTCCTAAAACGCAAGGCTCGAAGATTAAAATTCAATATGAGTAGCCATGCAAGGAATTTGACTACTAGGTAGCAGGCATGCTTCGATTCTGGCTAGCTTCCAACTTTCCGAGCGTCACACTCAACCGACATAGCGTCATAGACGCGGCCTCTGCATCACATGTATTACAAAATGTTCTAATGATTTCGCATCGTCATCGAATTTGGGTCAAAAGAGCGTTGAACGAGGTTAGGACCACGAGAGGATCGTCAAACGATCTCTGTGAACTCGACTAGCTGGTCACGGTTGCACATTCGTTGCACGCGGTGCGCTCAAGTCAACCCCAATTAAATTGAACACTTTCACATTATCTGTGCCTATCTCCGTCCGCTGCAATCTGTCTTTGACAACGTACCGTCTCTATGGTTGCCAATACACCTGTTTGTTCCAGCTTCACTTGGTACAACGTCCGCCCTCACATGTGTAACATCTTCGGGCATATGATGAGATGAGTGGGGGCGATAGTGGGGCAGTGGACCTGAATAACAGGACCGGATTAGCCAGCCTTCGAACGCTTAATTAGTAAATGCCAGAGCGGTGAGAACAGGTAACATGCCCCCGCACGCCCGTTTCGGGCCCTGGCACAATCTGGTACTAACCGTATCGTGTCAAAAGACGCATTGGACTCTTCGATTGCATGCATAAACGCCTTGGTCATGTAGCTCACGCTCGTACTTGTTACGCTTTGTTACACACTAACCTTCTTCGTATCTTCTACCAGTCACATTCATGAACAAGCTCTGCACACCGCCTCCAGTTTCATCAAACCGAGCTGGGCGCTGAGTCTTTTCCAGTAAATTGGCTTCACAGCATATTACACATGCGACGCATGCCGAAGCGTTTAGGTGACATCAGTGACTTACAGGCCTCTGCAACGATAATCCCTGAATGCTGTGTGAGGGTGAACGATCTGTCTGTGGAATGTAGTGCTTGAGGATTGACGGTATTGCAAGCTAGAAGAGGAAACTGGGATGTGTATACTTTGTTCGAACTACATGAGAAGAATTTGCAGTTGTAATCTTCGAGATGGCGTTTGCTTGAACAACGTAATGCTGATCAACTCACGGCGTAGGCGCATTCTCATTAGGTATAACTAGATATAATTTCATTAATGCTATAGGAGTGTAGTACCAACATATTGTGTCTTATGCCTACAACGATTGAAATGCTTTTGAAGTAGAGAGAGGACAAAGATTCAGGGGGGTTGGGAAGGGGGGGGGGGGGGGGTTCTAGGACCAAAAAGAGGGATGGTAAGGACAGCGAGAAGGATGGTGAGGATAGCGAGAAGAATTCAAAAACAAATGTTGTAGGCATGATACATAAGCATGCTCGACATAGCGAAATAGGGAGCAAATCAACAGCTCTGCTGGTCTTGGAGCGAATGAGTGACAATCTAGAATAATAATATCGAAATCAAAAAGAGGCTTTCAAAAGCTTCATGGAAACGCGATGGTGAGGTGCGCTGCGATTCTCAAAGTTTTCTCGAGGTAAACTCTCCGCACCCAAAAAACACTGGGTCAGTGATTACATGGATGAGTCGTATTGATAACCGCTCATACCCTTGTTATTTTTAGGGCTTTCGCGATGGGAAGATCCGCGATGGGGAGATCCGTGATGGGGAGGTCCGTGATAGGGAGGTCCGTGATGGGAAGATCCGTGTTTCGTGGTACTCTCGGGGTTGAAGCTGTACAGATCTGTTTGAGAGTCGTGGCAGGCCGTTCGTGTGGATGGCGAACGTTGGGTACGGCTTTCTCGGAATTTGGCATAAGTACTAGCCGGTGACGAGGCCGTCATAGACTCCACTAGCGGAGGCGAACAAAAATTCAGCGGGTGTGCTTCGGTGCCTGCCGCATTGGTACCATCGTTATGAGACGCCGTCGCCACGGGGTAGGCCAGCGCAGCGTCTGCTGTTGCTACCAAGTGTGTTGATATTCCGGCCGGTGAAGGTGCCGATATGGCTTCTTCGCCGTCGGCACTCCAGGGCAGTCGTGATTTCATTACAGTGGAAATGGCAGTGGTATAGGATGTATTCATTGATTGACGAGAACGGAGACGCTGATCTTGCATTTGGTCTACGGCATTCCGTGAAGCCTGGGCCTGACTAGCTTGCGGCATTGGCAGTTGTCGTTGTGGAGCTACGCTGTCTGTCAGAGGACACCGACGTGGATGTGGCCTTTCTGGTAGGGTCATACGAAGCGAGTTGAGATTCCATGGTGACGTAGCCTCACTAGATGAAGTGGCCCGAATGTTACCAGTTTGTATACATGGTAAACCATTTGCCGGGTGGGCTGCGCTTTGGTTATAGTAGGTGTTCACTCCTTGATTGAAGTGTCTGTCGATGTGACTATTCCATCGCTGGTTTGGGCCGTAAATATTTGTGATGGCAGATGTATGCCCACTTGAATTCGAATTTGGTAGATATACCTGATCTAGCCCGTACGTCTCAACGGGGGACGAATCCTCAGCGTAAGGTACAGACCAAGCTGCGGGATGCACAGATCTGGAATCGTCTAGAGGGTAGGTATGACTGACTACCGGCCGAGAATTCATTGGTGTTGTTCCATTAGCATTTCTCGTTTGTGTCGAGTTATGCATCGTGTTAAAGTGACTAATGACATTATGAACTTCTTCTGCCCCAACCTAGTACTATTAGTTTTGGTCCTTACAGCGCAGAGGTTGCTTACACGGTGAAATTGACATCCACCGGCTCCTACCCCAGCTAGCCTACAACTTGTGCAGCCGCTACCATCTCCCGGGTCACCACTGCATCTGATCTTTCTTTTGCGGCATCTAGCACACTGTATCGGAATCAGTGATGATCTTCCCACTAGTTCATGAATGGTAGAGCGGATACCACATATCTGACTGATCGCCAGTTGGTGGGTGGCACACTGCAATGGAAAAGAACAATTACAAAACATGCACTTACAGCTAGAGAGATACGGCGTCTTACATACACACTCTCCATCATAGGATTGTCTCGATCCATACCTGGAGGTCTGTGAGAAGGATCACCCACAGTGCTTCGGAGAGTGTAGATTGGTGGATCAGCTCCCGCTTGTGGATCCACTCTCATTTGTTGGGTATAGGTGGGCGGATTGCGGCGTTTATTGTAATAACACGCCTGTAGGGGATTGTGTGAAGATTTATAACGCCGAGCGGCCTCACGCCCCATGAAAGTCATGTTTGCAGACTAGGGTAGTTAGATAACGGGGTGATACAAAGTCAACAAGAGTAGCATACCACAGTTTTGAGACTGAGCCTGGTTGATTCGTCGTTCTGACTTCTAGTCTAACAGGTGGTCCGGCAAGTATTCGAATGTTTTTGGAGGCAATTGTTGATTGTAGCAGGGCCCAGCTATACACCGCAATAATGTGAGAAAAAGGCTGACCATATTTCGGGAGGATCGAATTTATATGGGCTGCTGTGATAACGATTTGTCTTGGGATTGTTTGTGTGCCTTGGAATTCTGTACCGACGCCCGCATCGTGTAAATCGGAAATGTGCAGGCGATTTCTTGGCCTCCCAAAGAGATATAGGCCAGTTGTATATCAGTGTTACACAATTGTACAAACAAAGGGTCGTGCGTTTGAGCCGTTCACTGGGTAGGCGCATCACCCGCACGAGCAGCTAATCCTAGGAACTGACAAATGGGCTTTGATGCCGCCATCCATGCAAGTGGGATCTCATAGTTTTTAGGCAAAAGGAGCAAACGTTGAGTACAGTGGGGTTTAGCGTAGGAAACCATGGTTGAGATTCATTGATCATTGCATGGTGATACCGCAGGGGTGGACGATGAGCCAAATTTTGTGATGTAAGTCTGAATTAGCTTCAATATGGCCGCAGAGAATGGAAACGTTTTCTGAATATGGTGTTCGAGTACTCTGCTACTAGAATATTCAAGTGATTGTGACAAACGTTCGAGGCAACTCTCTTGGGAACCCTGCGATTAAATGTAGAGTGGGGGTTGGAAGAGCCAACTTCAGTCGAGAATTCACAAGACCAATAATACTTCGGTTAATCAACAGTTGCTTCTCGAATTGATATTGTGATGTGGCGCACCCGCAAGCCATGATATACATGCAGCAGTCAATAACAGGCCGTCTAGTGGCTCTTCAGCTGTGATGCACCGTCTGGAAACCCATCAGCAACACCGCCACATCATACTAATCATCTTTCTCCTTATCAGATATAACAAACTCAACCAAATCAGCGGCTTTCGGGCCGGCCATGTTGTGTCCCGAGAGGGAAGGGATGATGCTTCAGTAGAGCTTAGACTAAATCGGGCGGCGCAGATAGGCTGTGCTCGCGTCTTTAGCTATGTCTTGGATAGAGGTCGGTTCATGTGCCCAGATGCACAAGGAGGCGAAAGTTGAGAGGGTCGAGAAGTCGGCGACCTATTCTGAACTTGATACTGACAACGAGTAAGAAGGCCGCACCCCATTGATAGTCTGCAAATTAGTATAGAGTTTGAAAAAAACTGCTCTGGTTTCGTATTAGCATACGCTCACGTGCACGAATACATATAATAGTCAAGGTGTATAGTTTGGAGTGATCCTAGTTACTGCGAGTAGCAAGCGCCAAGTACAGAGCAAACCGAGATTCCCACTTTGCAAATTGGAGCGACATAGCGTATTGTGAGCTGTATTCTCATGGGACACTTGGAGTTGAAAGATTGGAGCTAACGCCGCGTGTGTCGCGAATTGGTGTAACAGTTGAGCGGTATAACCTGATTGAGATAGCGGATCCGCGGAGCTGGATGACGCGGGACTGACAGGCTTAGTAGTTCGGCTCAGCTATTCTTTAGGTTACGCAGTCGCAGGTATGAGAAGCAGAGGATCGCGGCGGCCAGATGATTTGCAACGGCTGAGTGACGGTGTGACAGTGGCGCAATTCTCAGCCGTGCTGTGCACATTGACTCGCTGTAGCAGTTGCGAATATGCACATTCTAACCTCTGCATGAAAGTGGAATGCCAGGAAATATGCATCCCAGGGCCAAATCAAGCCAAAACGATGGTTATGATTTGCCAGGAACCGGCCCAGGTCTGCTGAGAGCGACAAGGCGTCGTGTAGTTAGCGGTGGCTTTGACATATCCCAGACGGCGCCGGCACAAAGCAAAGACCACCCTTGTCAGCATTGGGAGGTGCGTGTCGATGAGAGCACTTTGGGCGATTGCAGCCACATTATGGACGTCGGGCCAGGGGATAAGGCCGCACAGTGGTCTGACGGGTAGATTGCAAAGCCAGGCCGCCTAGCACGGCAGAATCTCTCAAGCTCTTTTCCTGTGCGTCTCGCTCGTTACAGATGGGTGCAGCAAGTAGATGCAGCTCCTCCGTTGCTGTTGTACGACTCGTGAAGCTCAGGCTTGATAGCGCCTGCCCGCACGCTCTCTGGAGCCTGGATGCACCTCGATAGTCAGGCAGACCCAAAGAGCAATGAGATCCAGTGGTTTCTGTAGGACTACTGACGAAGGTCGCACAAGAGTATTGGACAGCAACCAGGAGCAACTGCAGCGCTGCTGGCACTGGGACCAATGAATTAGCTAACTAGTTAACTACATCATCGTCGAGGGTGACTAAGCATAGCCCGCGACAACCGGAACTTTGCGACAAGTCGCGCAAACATCAACACGTTCATTCGGCGCAACACCCAAACATCTGCCCGACCATGTCTGTACTCTTAGAAACGTCACTCGGGGACATAACCATTGATCTGCTGGTCGATGAAGCGCCAAAATGCTGTGAAAAGTGAGTCTATCCAATCCATTTACGCGCGCGTGCGCGTGCGCTCTGGCAGCAATCCACGGCATGCCCTGCGCATGTATGAGCCCGCCGTCTTCCAAAAGCTGAGCATCGCAACAGATACTGACAGGTGATGACGGCAGCTTCCTCAAGCTTTGCAAACTCAAGTATTACAACTTCAGTCCTGTGCATAACATCCAACCCAACTTCTCTTTCCAAACGGGCGATCCCATCGGGCCCAGCTCCAAGGAGAGCGATGGCGGCCGTTCCATCTGGGGTGTGCTCGACCCTGCGCAAGCATCAAAAAAGACATATCTGCCTGAGTTTAGGCCAAAGCTGAAGCATGTTGAAATGGGCACTGTCAGTATGGCAACCGCGCCGAACCCTGACAACCCAGACGAGCGGTTGGCCGGCAGTCAGTTCATCGTGACCCTGGGGCCCAACATCGACTTCCTAGACGGCAAAGCTGCAGTCTTCGGCACTGTGGTCGAGGGCTTTGATACGCTGGAGAAGATTAACACAGCATATATTGATGACAAGGGAAATCCGTTGAAAGACATTCGCTTGCTACACACGGTCATCCTCGACGATCCATATGACGACCCCGCTGGCTTCGTGGAGCCGCCCGAAAGTCCTGTACCCTCTGCCGCGCAGCTCGCTACAGTACGTGTTGCCCACGATGAGAACCTCGCCGAGGAGAACGACCCCGAAGCGCTAGAGCGGGTGCGCAGAGAGCGGGAGGCGCGAGCACAAGCACTTACGCTTGAGATGGTTGGAGACCTACCGTTTGCCGAAGTCGCCCCGCCTGAGAATGTCCTATTTGTCTGCAAGCTCAACCCGGTCACACAAGACGAGGATCTTGAGCTCATCTTCTCACGCTTTGGCAAGATACTCAGCTGCGAAGTCATCAGAGATAAACGAACGGGCGATAGCCTGCAGTACGCATTCATTGAGTACTCCAATCAGAAAGACTGCGAACAAGCCTACTTCAAAATGGATGGTGTTTTGATCGACGATCATCGCATACACGTGGACTTCTCGCAAAGTGTTTCCAAAATTGCAGACGACTGGCGGGATGTCACAAACAAGAAACGAAGAAGCGCAGCCGGCGGCTTCGGAGGTATCGATAACCTCGAGAAGAAGCGACAATACCGCGGTGACTCCGGCCGGCAGATTGTGTCGGACTCAGTAGTAAACAGATTGGTCGTCGACCGTGACATAACTCAAACGCCTCCGAACGGAGGCGCGCGTGACAGATCCAGGGACGACAGGAACAAACGGCGGGACGATGCTCGGCGACGAGAGCGAAGGGAAGATTACCACGATGATCGATTCAGGCGTCATCGCAGTCGAAGCCCGAGACGCGACCGTCGAGATCGTGACGAGGGCAGCAGACAAACAGAACGCAGCCTGGATCGCCATCGCGACAACCGGCGCGACAGAAGTCGAGACTGGCACAGAAAGGACGACTCAGAAAGACGCCGCCTCTAATATTGCCGCTCCCCTTCGCCTCATCCTTGTAACAACAGAATTAGCTAGGGAATACTGTGTATGAATATGATGCCATTGAAGCTTGACAAAATAGATTCCTTATTTCAAAACTGCGGTAAAGCTATTCTAACGGACTTATTCCGTCCCAGAAATATGTCTCCCAAAGAGGGCAAAGTGAACTCAAATGACGCCCAAACACCTTCAAGCCCAATCTGAGTTTGGTCGAATGCAGTCCGCAACGCCTGGTCCATGCAAAGTCGCAAGTGTATCCAGCCTCGCAATCTGAGGGTTCTCTTCCATGTGCCAATTAATTGACCTTGATTATCGGTGCTCGTTCCTGCTGTTGACCTAATGCTTCCGTGATCATAGCTGCTAAATGAGCGCAGGTACGTCCCAGGTCCAACGTGGTGTTGTGCAAGAATATGACTAGGTATTCAAGTTGACAGCTAGTCACGCACGCTAAGACCAGACCGATCAGTAAACATGCGAGTTGCAATGTTCATGGCGAGTAGTTCTTGGAAAAGTAGTTTAGCCGCATAGGGGATGTGAATCTGCGAGATGCGTGTCTTGTTGTGACAAGGGCGACATTCATAGTTGCCTTTCTTGAGCATACTGTAACGCGTTAGTGAGAAACTTCACAGAATTGGGCACACTGTAATGGGGAAAATAACTTACGCGATCGGACTCATCAGTCCACAGATGTCGCATACGTGGACGGTATACGCATCCGAGACTGTGAAAAGACGCTCTTTCAAGAAAGCAGCTGCACCGTGGGCAATCATACAATCGCGTTCCATCTCTCCGAAACGCAGGCCACCGTCTCGAGCACGACCTTCGACGGGTTGGCGAGTGAGAATCTGTAATGGACCACGAGCACGGGCGTGAATTTTATCGTCGACCATATGCCTCAGGCGCTGATAGTATGTTGGACCCAGGAAAACCTGCACACGCATCTTCTTGCCTGTATGGCCGTTGTACATGATCTCAAAACCACGCTTCTGGAAACCAGCATTTTGTAATAGGTCAGACACTTGATCAACAGTGACCTCTGTGAATGGCGTAGCATCACCCTCCTGGCCTGTAATGGCTCCCACTTTGGAGAGTAAGCACTCAACTAAATGGGCAATTGTCATACGAGATGGAATAGCGTGGGGATTGATAATCAAATCAGGTGTCAGACCTTCACTCGTGAAGGGCATATCTTCTTGTCGATATGTGATACCAATAGTACCTTTCTGACCGTGACGTGAGGCGAACTTGTCTCCAGTCTGAGGAACCTTTGTGGTACGTGTGCGGACTTTAACGAACCGCAGGCCCTCGGTATTGGTAGTGAACAGTACTTGGTCAACAATGCCGTTCTCTGTACTACGCAGTGGTGTGGACACATCGCGCTTCGTGTGCAGGGTAGTCTTTTGGCCGAGTTCTTGTGCATCAGCTGCAATTGGAGCTGTCTTGCCAATGATAATGTCATCACCAGACACGCGCACACCAGGAGCCACGACGCCATCGTCGTCGAGCTTGTCGTATGTACCACCCTTTAGTCGTAGAGTGTCAGCTCGGGTTGGCTTCTCGAATTGCTCCAGTACATTGACACCAATACGCTTCTCTTGCTCAGTATATGCACGATAGAACAGACTTCTGAACAAGCCACGATCGATACTACTTTGGTTCATGATGACGGAGTCTTCCTGATTGTACCCAGAGTAACAGGCAATTGCGACAATGGCGTTCTGGCCAGCTGGCAGCTCACGGAACTTGAGGTATTCCATGGATCGAGTGGTTGCAAGAGGCTTCTGGGGATAGTATAAGACATTCATCATGGTCTCCATACGTAGCGCGTAATTCGTCAAGGCGACACCCATGGCTTGCTTACCCATGGCAGATTGGTAGGTATTACGGGGCGATTGGTTATGATCGGGGAAAGGAATAATACTGGCGCAGATACCTAGAATCATGGCGGGATGAATCTCACAATGTGTGTAGGCATGGATGCGGGGATCTGGCTTGGGTTTGATGCGTCTTAGGCGGTCCTTGCCCAGGTTGGCTCGATCGTTGCTGGGAAGACCCAGCTTCATACCTCGCCACTCATCAAGATCTTCTGGGGAGAATGTGATCATAGCAGTCTCCTCCTCCTCAGCGTCGAGGTATTCGATGACACCATTTTGGATAAGACCCTTCCAACCATAAGTGTTCTCTGCAATATCTTCTTCGCTCCAGCCTGCGCGGAGGTCAGATTCTTGCTGCTCGCGTACAAGTTTGTTGCTAATATCCCTATCAAAAATAAGCTGGTTACGGTTGGGCTTTCGCGGATCGTTTTCGACAACGAATAGTGGTCGCATTACTCGTCCAGCGTCGGTGAAGATCTTGAATTCTCGATCACGAATATCACGAATCAAGCTCATTTCATACGACAAGGTTCCATTCCGTCGAAGCTCTTGCACGACTGACACGAGCTGTTGTGCGTGAGAGTGTACACCAACCCAGACACCATTGACGAAAACTTTGGTAGCATCTGGATTCTGGTTTTGATCATACTCCTCGAGAAGCTGCATATTGCGTTGCGACATGAAGTCTATGATGGGCGAAGCATCGCTGCCAACGCTGACATAGCACATCAGTGACAAATTCTTGACCAGACCACAAGCTTGACCTTCTGGTGTTTCAGCAGGGCACACGAGACCCCAGTGAGAGTTGTGCAGCTGACGTGGTTTTGCTAGCTTACCATCACGACCGACAGGTGTGTTTGTTCGACGAAGATGGGACAGGGTGGAGGCATATGTGTATCGATTCAACACCTGCGAGACACCGGCTTTTGCGGAGGCGGCCTTCTTCTGGTCACCCCAATTTCCTGTGGCCAAGGAATATTTCAGGCCGTTTGTGATGATGCTCGCTTTTACAGCCATCTGGACGTTGAAATCGCTGTTGTTCTCGACACATCGCTGGAGGTATTTGTAAACATCCTTTGTCAGCTTGAGGAAGAGGATACGGAAAAGATTAGCAACGAGGGGCCCAGCAAGATCAAGTCGTTTCTTGCCAAAATGATCGCGGTCATCTTCATCTCGGCGACCTAAGACGCACTGCAACAGACGATGAATCATGTAGCCAAAAAAGTAGGCTTTACGCGTGTCTTGGCCCTCTTTTTGCGAGATGTGTGGAAGAAACTCGCGCTGCATAATGTCCCTAGCAAATTTGAGACGCCTGTCGCGGGTGCCCTGGTTCTGCCCGCGCTTGGCGATAAAGTCGAGTGCGGTTTCTCTGTCCTGCACCACGGCACCCTCTTCAATGCTAGGCTTCAACAACTCAAGCATCTGTATGTCAGTGCGGTCGTACACGACGTGACTAAGGATTTCTTCGTCAGACACGATGCCGAGGGCACGGAAGACAATGGCCATAGGCACATCAGCCTTGATATATGGGAGGGTGGCGTATGCGAAAGGCCCGGGCGCACGCTTGCCACCAGTTCCAGCGAGCGAGTTCTCTGCCCATTTGATGTTGAATGATGAGATCAAACGAGTACCTTTCTCGACTGCACTACGAATCTCAGCCGTCCAAGGGATAGGGCCTTGCTTCTTCCGGAATACCTGCACGATGTTGGCAGCACTGCGCTCCTGGGCGATGAGAACCTTTTCACTGCCGTTAATAACGAAGTAACCGCCCTGATCATACGGGCACTCATTAAAAGCGAAGAGGGCCTCGTCAGACTGATTGCGAAGATGACAAAGCTCAGATCGCAGCATAACTGGCAGCTTGCCTATGAAGACTCGCGCTGCCCCGTCCTCTAAGGGCGTATCCTCGCGCTCCCACTTGATCTGTGTAGCTCCACCTATGCCTGTGGTAACCTCCATATCCTCGTCTTCACCTTCGAGAGGTGCCTGTGTCTCCCTGGCGACCATGATGCGGTTTTCAATGTCTGCCAACATAGCGCCCGAGTAGGTGAGGTTGCGCAGGCGTGCCTCGTGGGGGAATAGTGACACGGTGGTACCATCGCCTTCTGTATGCGTTGGCCGTGCGAGATAGACGCGTCCGAACTTAATTTCATAACGTCGCTTGATGATGGGATCTGAGTCCTCGTCGGGGCTGTAGGGTGTGTTCTGCTCGAGTATTACGCTGCCGTTCTCTTTTACGATGTCCTGTATTGTATTGCGCGTGAATTCATCGTATGAATCTAATTGCTGCGACACCAAACCTTTGGTGTCAAAGAAAGAGCTAATAACAGCCCAGCAGTCCTCTGATGTGATATCTCCTCCATCGACGTCGTCCTCGTACTCGTCCTCGATATCATCAATGTATCCGTCAGCCATGGTTGCAGCGCAAATGTTATGCTAGACAGCGCACGCAAAGAGAGGGAGGAATAGTGAGAGGCAAAGGTGGAGGCAAAGGTGGAGGCGGAGATCGAGCTCCTTGACGGTCTGTCTGGTCGCGACTGGCGGCGATTGCCTCAAAGAAAGCTGTCGGAGCTTTGTTTTGCCGATGTCTTGGCAACCCAACCCTGGCCAAGGGCACTCGACTCTCAGTGCTCCACTCTTGTGGTTCAGTATGTATATAGGTAGGTATGTGCGCTGGGTGTATTCTCTCTCTCTCTCTGATATGTTTTCACTCATAAGTATTCATTCAATTTCACTTTGCCGTCGTGCACGCCATCAGGGAATGATGCCTCTCACATTGGGTCTGAGCCTCACGCATGCGACATACACAGCCACCACAGTCCATCAATTGGTAAATCATTTGATAGGCACAAATTGTCAAGGTAGGTATGCTATATTGAGCGTCTGAATCAAAGGGCATGTATTTAATGATCAATCATACCGAGAGTCAATCTCGTCTCGGTTGATTGCATGGTGGCTGCATTACGCTAAGCTCATAGAACAAGTGTGATTCAGCCTCGTTGCCACACAGCACTCAAGCCCGAGCCTGTTTCGCATCTCACTCACTTCACTTCATGCTGCTTTCCTACATATATGTCATCGCTCATGGAGCCCTTGTCAATAGCGACATCGTGTGCGACGTTAGTAGCGACCATTACCAGATGTACCTATTCCGTAACCATATTCGTCCGAGAGGTTCGTGACGCCCGCGGGGATCTTGACCTCATCTCGAGAGAGCTGCTCTCACTTAAGACGGTTCTTCTTCTTCTCAGCGACGACTTTGCTAAACCGTCAAGCAAAACGCTCCCACTCAAGCTTGTGGAACACCTAGGATCTATTCTGAAGAGCTGCGATGAGGTAGTCGTTGAAGTGGAGAGGTCGCTCGCAAAACACGGCAGCTCTAGGCTTGGACGAGGAGGGCACTGGACCCTAGGGGGAGGGAAAGATGATATGGCGAAGTTGAGAACCAGCCTCGAAGCACACAAGTCCTCACTGGAGCTCGCTCTAGAAATGATTACAATGACCATAACTCGCGACATCAAAACGGGTACCGCAGAAATCCGACTTCAGACTGCAATAGTGCCCGATATCAAGAAAGATACTACTCGGATTCTAGAGGAAATAGCTCGCCTGAGAGCCCGTCTACCAGTCGACTTAATCCATGGCAGTCAAAATATTATCTTGCAAAGGTTCCTGGATGAGTCTACGAGTTATGCGGAAACTGTTGTGAATGACAATGAGTCAAGCGAACCAGTCGAGCTAGCTGGATCAACCCCAAGAACACCTCCGGTGGAGCTCCACGGAAGCCAAAACCAATATGATAGCTTTGCCTTCTATCCACCTGAGCGGCGTAAAGGATCCACCCACAACATTTCCAGACAGGCTTCGAGTAATGCTGCCAGTCCATCAGGACCTTCCCTCTCTTCTCTAAGGTCCCAGCCCGGTAGGTGCTATACGGGAACTGACGCTGTTTTTCCTCGGCCGGCTCGTGAGTACGAACATGTTCCAGCGGCCAATATTAGTGACGCCTCTCGAAGCCCACCAGAGCTGAGCTTGGGTAATGACAAATACCTCGATCAATCACGACTTTTACCTCCCTCAAACTCGAGAAACAACAGCTTATATCTACCTTCAAGGCCGCCAGACGGTCAGCATTACCGAAATACTCCCAGATCCAGCATCGACATCTCGAGGAATTCATCCCAATTAAGCCTGGGCATGGACAAAGAGGTTAAACCATCACGGCTTTCTCCAGCAAGCTCACATAGCCTTCCTATGCCCCCAAAACCGCCAACCAGCCAGCAATATCGAAAGATTTCCGCCTCTAGCAATCCGTCACCGCTGAGCTTGTGTGCCGACAAAGACTTCGAGCAATCACGACTTTCTCTAGCGAGCTCGCATGGGCTCCCTCAGCCATCAAGACCCCCAAGCAGGCGCCACTACCGAGAGGCTTCTGGAGCTAGTATCGCTGCCGTGCGGCCTACGTCTCTCCCTGAGTTTCAGGACCGTCTAAGACGGCCTGATGACTGGAAGTGGTTGACCTTGCATCATAAGACAGAATCGCGCAAATCATCGTTATCGACATCTGAGCAATGGACACACAGATATACGGCTATGACACGTGCACCATCCTATCTGATTCAACTTGATTTCAAGTTGCGACAGAAACTCGACCCTCCGAGAGAAACCATGCTACTGGTTGGGGTTCACTACCCTGAGACATTTGCGGAGGAGGAGTTTAATGCTCGAGTTGCGACCACACTGGAAAGCGTCACGGAGGCCTTTTCCGCTACCCCAAATTTCTGCGGAACACCCGCTTCCGGAATTTTATGGTGGACAACAGTTGTTGTATGCATCATACATGATCAGATCGCCACACAAGCACACGATGTCTTGGGAAGATATGGTATGCGCGTTCGCTGTGACAGAGATTCTGAGTACTGTGGTATGGCACCCGACGATATCAGAGATGAAGACAGGAAAATCTTTGCGCATCTGTGGGAGCACACAACCACACGGACAAAAATCGGCTGGAATCGAAGAGGCATACCTGAATACATCGAAGAAGGTACCACGCCGCTACAACTGATTCAATGCCAATATACCTCGCGAGCAGGGCGATCAAAGAACATGGGGGGCGAAGAACACTTGCTCCCTTTCATCCGCATGCTCGATGCCCACAGTTGCGTTAGCATTGCCGCTGGTGACAAGATCAGTCGGTACGATTTGTTCGATGCCTATATGACCACGCGGGAACAATTGTCGAGCATCAAAGTATTTAACCCTATGCAACAGTACCAAGGGGCACAGTTTGAGTCACTGTTTAACCACCAATTCGGCGGGGTGCCGACGAAGGTGTATCCACAGGGCAACGTTACCAGATTCAGGCAAGAGAAAAAGTCGCTATATAAGAAGTTTAGCACCATTTTTGGATGATTTAACGATATACCTCCCTCACGATGCTTTCATTATTAGGCTGTTATTAGCACTGTTCGCAAAACATTCGGAGTGTTTTTGGAGAGATATCCCAGAAGATATAGGCGTTATACAATTGGCATATTGTGGTTCAAGATGTACCCCGGAGTCGGTGATGACGACGCATGTGATGGATAAGAATGTAGTCTATGAGGTTATGTCAAGGTTAGTCAATTACAGCGTATCTGCTGTACGGAGGTACGATAGTTAAATATTCAATTGGCTAAAGATTCATAAAATTTTCTACCTACTATCATCTCCATACCCCATGCTCATGCTCTACGATCATACGGCGAATCATCTCTAACAACATAGATCTGCCCGATGAGGATAGTAAGACCAGCAACCATAGTGATAGCGATGATAGGAAGATTAACGCGCGCGAATTCGAGACCGCCAACACGGATGTGCTTCCTAGCCAGAATGTCACGCCAGAGCATGCCAGCAAGCGACGCACTAAAAGCTAAGCTAAATGCACCGTAATTAACACCAATAGCCATGCTATACACGGTGCCCCAGAACGTCCGGTTAGAAATCGGGACGCCGTTTCGTCTGTGTATTTCCTGCCATGCCTGGATGATGCGAGAGAGCAGGATCGTCGTACCAATATTGGTGCCAGCAAACTATTGTAGATTTAGCTTAGGTGGGTGGGAAGAGATTTAGTATAGTGGACTTACGTTGCAGAGAATAACTGATACAAAACCCATGCCTCCGACGGCACCAACTGTGCCTGTCTTCTCGACCCAGTGATCCCAACCGTATGCGAAGACGGGAACCCAGCCTTTGGTGACTAAGGCTTGGACTAGCACGAACATACAAAAGGCGAAAGGGACAAGGGCTAATGGCAGATGGTGGAAAACGGTCATGGTAGTGGGGAACGTTTGTTGGGCCCAGGCGTAGGTGTCTTGGATGAGGGATGCGAGTGTTGTTCGTTGTCGCTTTTGGGGTACCTTTGCTGCTTCATGGGGCATATTTTCTTGATCAGGAGCCTCTTGGCTAGTCTTGTCAGACTGTTCGCCAGGTGATTCTGCGGCCTGCCCCTGTAATTTTTCATTAGCCATATCGGCGTTGTTGATGGATTCGTTCGGCTCGATTGTGTCGACCTCCGCTTGTGTAATGGACCGCCTCCGCACCTCCGCACGAGCAATTTCTGCCCTTTGCTTTCCCTCGTGAGCGATCGTTCGTGTCTCTACTCTATTGAGCCAACCCATTGTCAAATCGAAACAAAACATGACAAATGCAGCAGGTAATGTGACCCAGAATACTGGTCGCTCATGCCCGCTCCCCGATGAGGATGCATTAAGAGCGAGGACAGTTATTAATGTGACTCCCATAATAAGAGCGCCGAAGATAGCCCCTTTCTTATCAAGGAAAGGGTTTAGAATTTCTTCGAGTGAAAGCTTCTTGTCTTGTTCTTCATCACTGTTAGGATCGTTTTCGCGTTCTCGCTCATCCAGTTCACCCTTGGCATAAGGAATATTTGGGTTGACCGGCTTCCTGTTCTTCAATTCCGGTGGCAGATCTTCCATCTTAATAGACGACGGGATAAGCGATTCATCGGAGAAGATGATATATAGCAGAAAGGGAAATAACACGATACCAGTGACAATAACGGGTACGATCACATTGGCTGTATACTTGATGAAGGTGATCTGGAAAGCTCCTGCCAAAACAAGGTTTGTGGGGTTTGAGGAGACCAGAATGGCAGAGGCGATATTTGCAACAGAAAATTGGGTGTATATCCACGCTCTTGGATGTTGGATGTTGCTTGACACGCGCGTCATGTATGAGAGGAAGGCGGTCCCTGAGAGAATAATTGGATCGTTTCCGATGAAAGCTGTCAGACTGAAGAAAAAGACATAAAGGTAGAAGAAAAGGCGATGCCCGACTTTACCTCCCTTCTGTAAGACCTTGAATGCAAGCCACCTGATCAAACCTGAGGCATCCACGGAAATAGCGATGTAAGCCAAAGATAAGAAAAAGAGCATAATGTCGTAAGGCGCAATACCTCTTGCTCCAACAACTCCGTCATGAACTTCCTTCTTTCCAATAGCCAGGATAGCAAGTAGGAAAAGGTCTGCCACAAGCGGTGCAGTGACAAAATTCATAGGAAACATGAATCGAACGAATACGCCAGTTCTCTTGCCATGCTGAGACCGGGTTGGGCCACCTGGGGCATCAATGATGCGTAGTTTCGTGATTAATTTCAAGAGGATGGTCCAAAGTATCCGGGGAACATAGATAGGTATGCGAAATGGGAAAAGAACGTTAATGTCTGCAAAGGAATTAGTCAGCTTGGCTTAGTATATACATGGATTTAGACTGACTGGTCAAGACAAAGACAATGAGTGTGATGATTGATCGCCATTGTCGAATCTTGCCTGTGTCAAGATCTTGCGCTTCCACATCGCTTTCCGTCGCCATCGGATGGCGGAATTTTCTTAGTTCGGGACGTGTTTTTACTCGTACGGGTCTTGTGGCCTCGCGCTGACGGATATGCCAGCGTCTCGGAGACAGCAGACAGGCCTTATTAGGATGCACAATCAGGCGGGAACGAGCAAGGAATTCAAGCACCGCTCACCCGTTGAGGTTGAGCTTAGCACGTCATTGGTGAGGCGCCATATCAGATCGGGCGAGATGACCGCCCGGCGATCGCCAATCAAGGAAGCACGTTTACCTATTGGGTCTAGCCTTAGCATATCCTGTGTGGCTGTGACAGAGACCAACGCCATCTGATGTCAGCATGCTCACCGGTAGCCTTGGTGTGAGCCTCATTCCTTTATGCCATTAAATCTATCCGTGATGCGGCTCAGCCTAGAAACACACTGCAGGTATGGCTGTCGTTCGAGAACTTCTCGAACTTTCGGCGCGTAGTATACCGAACAATACTTCGCCAGCCACCGCACCTATTCACGTTATATGTGCTTTTCCTGTTAGCGGCCAATACGGACCTGGAAGCAGAATTGTGGGTTCTTTTTCTCTACATTTTCCAAAATCTCTAAATTGATTCGCTAATGCTACGACGTCGATAGCTCTACTACGTTCTCGTCATCACCTCCATTTTTGCAAGAAAGGCCGAATGGCTGAGGACTCCGTCATTAGCGGCTGCTCTGGTCATTCCAGCTGTGGCTGCGATCCATAGCATCGTACTGGCGAGCGTTCATGTCGTAGGTGCGCTTTTTCTACCAATCCCAAGAGAACCAAGAACGCCCATCACCTTCTAACCACTCACGTTAGGCGCTGTCGACCTGGATATTTTCGGAGCCTTTCAGTTCTGTTCTATCGCCATTCTTGCAGCTCCGCTGACTGTCCGCTTGTCGCGTACCTATTTTTACGATCCAGGACGCAATATCATTTTTTTATGGACGATGCTCATTCTCGCCGGCCTTATTGCATTATGTGTTGAGTTCTACCGAGTTACGCCGACCGACTGCAGTTTTGATGATACAGGAAAACTTATCCCTAATGTGCGCAGTTTTCCCTATGGGAGTGCTTCATGCAAACTAGAGTGTTCTCAAGACAAGGGACCGTTCTCTCGTCTGCGAGGCGGAGCAGCTAACGAGATATTCGTTATACCCGTACCAAATCGATTGACCGTCAACGCTGGAATGCTGTTGGCCGTTGCTTGCTGTATTCCTGCTACTCTTGGTTTGATTTTTACCTGGGACAAAATATTGGAGATCAATTGGAAGAGGCGACGAGAAGCGGAAAACCTCAATGAGCCAATCGAAGGTGCTAATGTCACTGTGGGCGAATTGAGAGGCATTAACAGCGTGGTTAGGATGTTTTTGAGTGTCGTTGAGATCCCAATATTTGGCGGAGCAGTCGTTGCTATTCTCGGTATTGGCGAAGCCAATTTCTTTAGTAAGCCCATAATGTATCAAACTGAACCTATCTCCTCGGTTGGACAATGGGCGCCTATTGCTGGTACAGGATTGGCGGCTATTGGGTCATTATATCTTCTCTGGTTCAAGGAAGAGAAATTGAAAGAAAAACCGGAAGGTCGCCACAGCCCCTCTGTCGTTTCACAACAGGAACCCGGAAGCGAACGAGATCCATCTCCAAGTCGTACATCGGATACGCAACGGCCGTCAGGGATGAATGAAAATGGCAATGGCTTGGGAATAAGTTCTCTATCGGCCAACGAGATGAGACACGTTCCTACAATCACTACACCTGATCTTGAACGAGCAAACACGGACGGTCGACAAAATCAGGACGAATTTATGGCTGGTAGAAGGAGAATACGACAGTGGTTCACATCAGCTGCAAATTACCTTGGCAACGCAGCTCACGAGAAACTTGACGTATCTGATTATAACGACCAAAAGGCGCACAGATTTCCAGAGGTTCCGGGTGAGACTCTGCGTAACCCAGCGCTTGAAAGGATCAGTTTGCAGTATAGCCAGCTTCGCGAGCAAAACTCTAGGGCAGAGAGTACTTACGCCCCCAGTGTCACTTCGTCACCTGGTCTCGAAAGTATCTCATCTCCACCATTACAAACATCACCACGTCTAGACACCAGCCCGTCCCAAACTCCAAGACGTCGAGATACGCTCGAAGTACCGACATCGACCTTTTTCCACCATAGGACTGAAAGCCATTGAAACTAATCCTATACATTTACAGGGAACCTTTCTAATTAAACCCACTCAGCTGCACACAAAAAACCTCAATCCTTTATGCGCATACCATGGATAAAGATTGTTCATTACATAAATCATGTCCTTCACATGTTTGATATTACAAGAATGCAGGACGCATATGTCTGTCGCTACTCCACCTTATTAAATTTTCAAGGCTATGAAGTCGAGCTCGCTCGTGCTATCAAGATAGAATCGCAAATGCAATCACAACACTACAATACACTGCGCGGGTAGGCGAAGACGGGGACTAAAGACATGACGCGCAGGAGGACAAGATAGGTTAAACCAACACATCACCCGCGAAGCGTGATGAATATCATCGAAACCATCTCATGTCTTACAGATACTTCTGAAGATGCACGTGGATGAACAGAAATCTCACACAGCAACGGCCAGGTGGTCAGAAAATACCAGAAACACAATTCAAAGCACTTTATCAAGGCAGCATTGATCCATACTTGCAACTGTCCATACATGATGGTTTTTTCTCCTCAATCAACTGAACACTTGACCCCGTTGTCCTTCGGGTGCCGATATTATGACGACAAGGTAGAGTTCATTCCTGTCTCGGCCCCACCTTCCCCACATGCGCCACATACCGGTATCCATCCAGCAGCCGCATCAATTCTCGGTTCTCTCATTCCAAGTTTATCTTGACCCTTTGTCCTGTAGATTGAGGGAAGAATTGATTTGACACACTATGACATTTGACGACCTCAAGGAGAAGATCACGCCAACCGTAAGTTTGCAAACCCACGAGGTTTTCTGCCCTTTATTGTCTCCATCACACGAAATTCTAGCCTCTGGTGATACCACTATCTACCCTATGGCTCATTTCCCACACAGAATCCCAGTCGGGAGACTTCACCAAATCGTGGCTCATCCGTTCCCCAAGCCGAAGCAATACCCAAACCATGTAAACCACTCCGACAATGGCAAGACGAGCAGAACATCGACCGCAATGCACAGATCAAACTCACCAAGCTTGTCCACATGCGCTACCAGCACCCTAACCTTGATGAAATTACCGCCTTCCTGCGCGACTTTGGCATGAGCCTCGCAAAGAAAACAGAAGACAAGAGATGGTACAAGGGCTACGGCTCCGACCAATACGTCTACTACGCGCAACGCGGCCCCAAGAAGTTCCTCGGCGGCACATTCGAAGTCGCCAGCTATGCGGAGCTCGAGAAAGCCAGCACGCTCCCCTTCGCAAGCCCCATCGAGGCCCTGCACGACGCCCCCGGCGGTGGCTCCATGCTCACGCTGCTCGACCCCGAGGGCTTCCCTATCAACCTGCTCCACGGCCAGCAGAAGAAAGAACCGGGACCTTTCCCCGAAATCCTGACCACCAACTACGAGCACGAAAAGCCGCGCAGAGCACGCTTCCAGCGCTTCACGCCAGGCCCGGCGGCCGTGCACAAGCTGGGGCATTACGGGCTGTGCGTGCAGAATTTCGAGGCGGAAATGCAGTGGTACACGACCACGTTTAATATCGTGCCGACAGATTTCTTGTACGTGGATACGCCGGCGGGGAGGAAGGATGTGGCCATTTTCGCGCATATTGATGTCGGCGCTGCGTATACGGACCACCATACGATTTTCTTTTCGACGAATAAGACGACCCATGTGCATCATTGCTCGTTTGAAGTGCATGATTTCGATACGCAGTCGCTGGGGCACGAGTGGCTAGCGAAGAAGGGGTATAAGAGCGTGTGGGGGGTTGGGCGGCATATTTTGGGGAGTCAGTTGTTTGATTATTGGTGGGATACGAGTGGGAATATGATTGAGCATTATGCGGATGGGGATTTGGTCAATGAGGATACGCCGGTGGGGTGGGGGGAAGCGGGGGATGAGAGTCTTGCTGTTTGGGGTAAGTGAATTTGATATGCTAGAAGTGCTGTTGCTGACGCTGTATAGGGCCAGAAGTACCGAAGTGGTTCTTGGATTAGGGGAGATGGCTTAGATTGGATAGGAGATCTGTTCTTCGCAATGTATTTCGATTACCTAGTCCTACAATTCGAGGATTTCCTGCGTTTTGTCGACGTGATTCACGCTGCCTACCAACTTCTCTAACCATGTGCCTAATCGAAGGGCGGCCTTGCTGATCTGCAACTCCACTATGGGAATTGCGCCAACGGCATATCCATCCGTCGCAAGGTCTGATCCATTGCGGGCACGACTGTATACATAGTCGCAAGTCCATCGATTGCTTTCTGTGGCCCATCGAGTTGCACATTGTTCAGGTGTTGAAGGGTTACTGCACGCCAACCACATATAGGGTGCTTCGAAAAACTGGCCTCTCCGAATGCGGTCAACGAGACCTAAAAAGAAGGGATCGATAGAATGGTTCGAGAAAGGTTTGCTGACATTTGCCGCAAAGTAAGGCATGTATTTGTCCCATACCTAATAAGAATGAGTTTCAGACAAAAATGTAAAGCTGCAAAAGTACTAACAGCGTGCAACTGTGTCGACACATGTCCAAAAGTAACCTTGTAGGTGTTCCCTCCTACAGCTCGCCCAGAAGCATGTAGCGGTTGGTTTATATCTCCAATGAAGTGGGTCACCCATTTTAGAGCTTGGGAACATGTCATATTCGTGCCTCCTGAGAGCACCCCGCTCTTCACATGTTGAACACATTCGCGCAGTATGCCTGTCTGGTTCGCAATCGCGCTGACAACGCAGCCGCCTTTGGCACAGTCGCTCGGGTAGTTTAGGTGACAATTTTCAGGGGCCCAGTCGTGTGTATCGATCCAGTGCCATTGGTAAGAAAAACGGCCTTCATCGGTATGTGCGTACGCGTCTGCCCAACCTGCTGCACGGCCTATGGAGCCATTGTACCGCGGTTCGAGTATTTCTGCGAGTATAGACGTGGTCCGCGGGCTGAGAAATTGTTCACCAGCGAAGCCAATTTGCTGGTGGACTGTGTTTGTGTCAGGCTTGCACAATGCTGCGTTTCAAGGCAGACATACCATCTACATTCCAGCAGGCGACTGGGGCAATACACGCTGCCCCACGTAGGATGTATTTCGTCAGCATCATCTCGCTATCTTTGCAGGTTTGGTAGTAGTGAGAGGGATCAAAGGCGAGCCTGAAGCGCATGTATGTGTTGGAGACACAAAAGGTGGCTGGGAGCTCTCAGCCGCGAACAATGCCTTAGCGTCAGCCATCTGTGGCAATGCACCGCCATATTGGACCACGAAGAAATTCATGCCATGTCAAGAATCGCTCAGCTTTGCGCTGAAAGCACTGAGTTGTGAGCTGACCTGACCGCAGCAGATGACGCATCCCGTGAGGTGGAGGCCTGCCTCGGTTCTCAGGGTCCAGTGAGCTAATTCAAATGGCTCCTAGTGTTGGTCAGTTATTGCAATGAAAACCGCCCCATTCAATATTAGGGACGCTACTACTTCAAACGAAGGTATGAGCTTACGAAAAGGCGTCCGCATACACGTGGGGCATGCATGGGCTGCGTCCTTCGGCCGGTTGAGCGTCTATCGGTAGCCACGAGACTAGAGATGGCAGACCCACATTGGTGAATACGGAATACGGCGTATCCGTGTTCTGAAAGCATGGTACAGTACGGAGGTCCGTTTCAAAAGTCATGTCTGAAGCCACAAAAACGCCACATCGGCCATACGCCGGCAATACTATCCTTGGCGTGAATTTTCTTTCGTGAGCTCCTTCTTGAGGCTGGTGATACCTTATATCTCTTCTTTTTGTGAGGTTTCTTTGTCGTAATGGCTCCCCAAGGTCCTGTGACAAATGCTCCTATGCGTTCAATAATTATTACTTTGAAGTCTCCTTCTGTGGGCAAGTCTACCCTTGAGATCGTTGCCCTAACTGGGATCAATCCACGTACTATTGATCGAATCTATAGCAGAGCTATTGATGCTGGTTTTGAGCCTAATGGGTTCCCTCTTACGATTGATCCTGCTTACGTTGCAGACGCTCTACGCTCTGGTCGCCCCCCTAAACAGACGCCTACGGTTAAAGAAGAGGTGGTTAAGTAAGTACGCCGTGATCGATACGGACGTGAGAAGACATGTGCTAACGTTGCTGGTGATCTTAGCCTCTAAGGAGTTGATATCTTAGCTACTACAGTCTGGAGAGTCTTGAGAGAGGCTAGATATAGGAAGACTAAGCCCACGAGGAAGCCTAGGTTGATACAAGAGATGAGGAATTAGAGACTTAAGTAGGCTCAAGACTATAAGGACTAGACGCTTAAGGATTAGAAGAATATAATCTAGACTAATAAGACCTCTATAGTCTTGAATTACCGGCGTGGGGGCTATAGAGTGTGGAGGAAGGTAGATAAAAGAGTAGTTAAGTCTTGCATACAAGAGAGATAGAAGGGCTACTCTAAGTTTATATTTTAGAGCTGCTTTACGTACGATAAGAAAGGTCCCTACTATATCTACAAACTAGAGACTAAGGTAGAGAAAGATATAGCTACTCTTAAGATTAATGAATTAAACACTAAGTTTGAGCCTATAATAAGAGAGGAGTAGGAGTTGACTATAGCTATAAAGAGGACAGGTCTACGCAACAAGCTAGGCAAGAAGCCTAAATAGAGATAGACTAAGAAGAATAGGAAGCTTGTACGAGGAGGAGGAGGAGGTATTAATTAGTAGAGATATTAGTCGTGTATACTTCTTCCTAAGCTTCTTCCCTTTGCTAAAGAGTGTATAAAAGATAGGCCTTAGACTATAGTAATAGAGGATAAGGTACCTGCCTACGCTTATTACTATTAGGAGGTTGTATATTCAATTTACTACGTCTAGAGGATACTCTAGTGTAGTAACTCTCCTAACTACAATTGTATTGAGCCTTGCTAGTTCTATATAAAGAGAGAGACTACGAAGAAAGGAGCTCCTCATTTAAAGGCTGAGGCTTATCGAGTATAGTAGAAATGTTGGAGAGACCTCCCACAACAGAAGATTCAATCATAGATTGAGCGTATCCTTATCCATATCCCAAAAATCATTAAGTTAGAGGGTAGCAATAAGTATATAGAGGGCAGGAGGTTCAGGGCAAAGGTAGATTGAGAGAGAGATCGGCGTTTTGGTGGCGTTTTGGGTGGCGTTGTGGCGTACCCCTGTCAGACATGACTTTTGAAACGGACCTCCGTAATTGGCATCGACTGTGATTCCTGCATACTACATCTAGTCTAACTATGTTGCATCCTGTAAAATAAGGGTATTGCATAGCGGATTTCGCTTCGTATACGCATACGGGCGTATCTGTACTTACGAGAGTAGGTATCGCAAGACCGATGACGAAACCACATAGGCGCTGGCTTGATTTCTCGCGTAGCCAATCATCGAAATATTTGCCCGCGAGCCCTTGCAAGTTGGCCAGGTTCAGGTGCTCTTGCTCTTGATGCGCTCTGCTACTACGATTCCTGCTCCCATTCATACTTAT
This sequence comes from Ophiosphaerella korrae, assembly GCA_028456385.1. NCBI lineage: Eukaryota > Fungi > Ascomycota > Dothideomycetes > Pleosporales > Phaeosphaeriaceae > Ophiosphaerella > Ophiosphaerella korrae. Next base: position 23,950 of record JALNQF010000234.1, on the reverse strand, counting down.
TGAACAAGTTTGGTGATACCCCTTTTCCCTTTTCACAATTCAGATGTCATCCTCGCAACACCCCGCACATAATGACGCGCCCTCAGAGGAAACCCCACCACCACCACGCGCACCACCACCGCCGCCGCCCACATCGTCATCGGCAGCCCAGCCGCCGCAGTACTCAGATGTAGCGGCAATAGAGCTTCCCGGAAGTGAAGTAACAAATCCACCACAGCCAACAACAAAGCCTGAGGCATCGTCCTATGAGGGCTCATATCGTCCCTCAGATGCTCCGTCGCAATCCCAATCTCAGTCTCTCCATGGTGTTCCTTCAGTCTTGCAGTTCGATTATGGCGCCAACCAACTCGACGAAGATGCGCCAGCAAATCCCGACCACCCTCCTCCCGCATACACTGAGCTCCCTGGTCAAATTCGAAGCGAAGAGAATGGACTGGGCACGAATGCCGTCGTCGCAGAGGATGGACGAGTCAACATTCGCATAGACCAGGAGAGCCGTGCTCTATCCAAACTTATTCTCCCCCAAATCCAGAGACAACTCACGCAGGTCAGGCACGATCCTGCCCCACCCCCTCCTTATGTGCCTGAATTTCTTGGAGGAACACCTGGACAGGACCCGCCGCCGCCCTTGAATGTTGTAATACAGGTTGTAGGGTCGCGAGGCGATGTTCAGCCCTTTGTAGCATTGGGAAAAGTGCTAAAGGAGACATATGGTCATCGAGTACGGCTGGCAACGCATCCAACCTTCAAGGGCTTTGTGATTGAGAACAACCTGGAGTTCTTTAGCATTGGCGGCGACCCTGCCGAGCTCATGGCTTTTATGGTCAAGAATCCCGGTCTCATGCCCGGTTTCGATACACTTCGCAGCGGGGATGTTGGCAAGAGACGGAAAGGCATCGCCGAAATTCTACGTGGGACATGGAGATCATGTATTGAGACCGGCAATGGTCTTGAGGTGGACCCCTTGAGCCAGACTGTTGAAGAATGGATGAGTGTTGAGGATCAACTGCCAGAACAACTTAAGAAACCCTTTGTTGCGGATGCCATCATTGCCAACCCACCAGCCTTTGGACACATTCATTGTGCCGAAAAGCTAGGCATACCGCTCCATATGATGTTTACGATGCCTTGGTCGCCTACACAGCAGTTTCCTCATCCGCTTGCAAACATTCAGTCCTCTAACGCAGATGCAAGCATCACGAACTACATCTCCTACATCATGGTGGACATCTTGACCTGGCAGGGTTTAGGCGATGTAATAAACCGCTTTCGCAAAGACAATCTCCATTTGGATCCTATCAGCATAGTATCCGCTCCAGCTATGCTGGCCCGGCTGAAGGTTCCCTTTACGTATTGTTGGTGAGTTCATCTGGGCCGATATAAGATTTGATCGCTAACACATCACTTTCAAGGTCCCCAGCACTCATTCCAAAACCAAAAGACTGGAATCATCATATTTCTGTTGCTGGCTTCTACTTCCTCGATCTGGCACAGAATTACACACCTGCTCCAGACCTTGCCGCTTTTCTCGATGCAGGTGAACCACCTGTATACATCGGATTCGGCTCCATTGTGGTAGACGATCCGAACGCAATGACTAAAATGATTTTTGAGGCAGTCAAGATTACCGGGAGGCGCGCATTGGTATCCAAAGGCTGGGGTGGCCTTGGGGCTGACGAACTCGGTATTCCTGAAGGCGTATTTATGCTTGGTAATTGTCCACACGATTGGCTATTCAAGCGCGTCTCAGCAGTCGTTCATCATGGCGGAGCTGGCACGACCGCCGCAGGCATTGCGGCTGGAAGGCCTACTGTTGTTGTGCCCTTTTTCGGTGACCAACCGTTTTGGGGGGCAATGGTGGCAAGAGCCGGTGCTGGCCCAGAGCCAACGCCATATAAAGACCTGACAGCAGAGAAGTTGGCCGAATCTATCAACAAAGCTTTGGAACCAGAATCACTTGAACAGGCCCAAGAGTTGTGCAACAAGATCAAGCAAGAGAATGGAAGTCAAACAGGAGCCCAGGCTTTTCATCAAATGCTCAATTACGACGAACTGCGTTGTGCAATCCTTCCAGGCCAACCAGCAGTTTGGAGAGTCAAGAGAACTGATACAAGGTTGAGCGCTCAAGCGGCTACTGTGCTCGCTCAACAAGGAGAGTTGACTTTTACGGAACTGAAATTGTAAGTCAAAAAGACCTCCTTTTGATGACATATCTAATATTGGCAGATACCGACCCCGTGACTATGTGACTGATGATGGCCCTCTTGATCCCATATCTGGTGCCGCGGGTGCTTTGATGGGTACAGCAACCTCCATGATGATGGGTGTTGCTGATATGCCTATTCAAACCTTGAAACTACTCAATATTCATCCAGATACAAGGAACTCGAGAAAGGGTAAGGACAAAGTAACTGGTGATGACGCAACCTCTACTGGAGAATCCTCACACGCAGGTCGGCCTTCATCGACAAGAACGACAACAAATGCCACAGATATCACAGATGACTCGACGGACAGCACCCTTATATCATCACCACCTACTCAAGCTAGCACCGAAAAGACAGGTGTAACCAGCCCGGATAACACACCCGGAACACCTACTCATAGGTCGACATTTATGTCCCAGGCTTTCTCTGAAACCACGCAAGGCTCACGGTCGTCATCCCGAGAGCGCGTTCGTCAAATAGCACCCCATACATGTGAGGTTGTGGATCGAATCAGTCACCACCGACGTACAAGCTCATTGTCAGGTGCGGAAGCGCAATCTCACAATGGGAAAGCATCACCAGGACCAGTCACGCCTGGGCCGGGGTTTGCAGAAAATATGGGGTCTGCTGTTGATACCGGGAAAGGATTAGCTAGGATGATTGGCGCAGGTTTTAAGTCGCCCATGGACTTCTCACTCGGTGTCGCTAAAGGTTTCCACAATGTACCGAAATTATATGGGGCCGAAGTACGGCAGGTCGACAAAGTGACTGACCTTCAAAGTGGGTTGAGGACTGCAGCCAAGGTATGTTCTATCATGGGTAGGTCATTATAGGTACTAACTTAACGTTGCAGGAATTTGGCTTTGGGCTTTATGATGGCATTACCGGCATCGTCACTGACCCATACAAAGGTGCAAAGAAAGAAGGCGCCGCTGGCTTTGTCAAAGGCGTTGGCCAGGGCATTATGAGCGTACCTTTCCGAGTTCTCGGCGGTGCCTGGGCGGTCCCCGGCTACGCTATGAAGGGCCTCTATCAGGAGATGGTCAAGAGCAAAGGAAAGAATGTACAGAACTACATCATTGCAGCAAGGATTACACAAGGTTACGATGAGGCGAAAAACCTCTCTGCTGGGGCCAGAGACGACATTGTTAGCAGATGGAAGTATGTCAAGGTCGGGATAAAAAAGAAGAAGAACATTGGCGAAGAGCAGATAGATTCTTTGCACACACTCGTCCAAGACAAGAGAAAGAGAAGACAAGACAGATGGGCGCGGGTCCATTCGCATTTCAAGCGACCTGAGGCTCACTCTACGTTTCCTCCAACCCTAAATGAGCCCCACAGCTCTCAAAGCCCATCTTTGAACCATACCCCAAGTTATGGAAGCGCTGTCACCGATCCGGGGCCTCGAACGCTTCCTCCAGGGCAACAACCATCCTGGAGATCACATGCGCAGATATCCCCGCATTCATCGAGCGCCCAGACCAGCCAGTCACAGCTCGCTCTTGAAGCAGAGCTGATAGCTGAAGAGGAAGCCGAACAACACGAGCTAGAAGCCGCGATCGCAGCCTCGATTTCCCAAAACTCACATGGTGACCCCGAAGAAGACAGACTAGTCGCAAACGCGATCCGCGCGTCTATCGCAGAACTGGAACGCACTCCAGAGAATGCAGGTGAAGCGGAAGAAGAGGAAGCTTTCAAGCGCGCCATGCAAGCAAGTCTTCAGGAAGCAGGCAAGACCTGTTCTGAGCAAGAACAGAAGCAACTTGAGGAAACGATTCGACAAAGTCTCCTCGAAACGTCCCGCCGCCGTCAACATGGCAGCGACTCAGAATGGGATTCATCAGACCCAGAAGACGACGACGAATTCCAGCGGATCATCGCAGAGTCCAAGGAGCTTGCACATCTACACGAGAAATACCCACAGGAATACCACGCTGCATCTGGGGAGCAGGAGAGCGGGGTGATGCACGCGAATGCAGACGCGACTGGGGCGAATGCACAGACTACACACGTGACACACGACGAGGACGAAGAGTTGAAGAAGGCGCTTCAAATGAGCGAGGAGGCGCACAAGGAGGATAAGGAGAAGTTGGAGAAGCAGAGGACGGAGGAGGACATTGTGATGGAGTATGTGCGGAAGCAGAGTTTGATGGAAGAGGAGCATAGGCAGAGGATGCGGCAGGGGAGGGATACGGTTGGAGAGGGAAGTGGCGCGGCGGGGCAGGGTTGAGGACCTTGCTGATATAATTATTGCGTGGTGGTTGCCTATCAGGTAACAATATATACCACTCGTCTGCACAGGCCGTGAATATGGGCATAGCTTCTGTTGGGCTGTGGGCACTGGTAGGCGTTACTGTCTCAGTTTTGAAGACGTTTGGATCTTCCTAGGACACCCATCTACATACATTATCAGCAGAAAATAACAGCTCAATAGACCTTTGGATTTTTCCTCCTGTATGATGTATCGCAATGATTCCAGGTGATCATTTCAACTCAAGGTGGTTTTCGGTCCCGTAAGTATCACAGAGCAAAGTACCGGCTAAAGACCGTGAAGATCTGGAATAACTAGTCTGGTGGCGATGAATCATTGTCATGACTGACCACGTATCGTACTAGCAGAATGATACATCTGTAACTCTAGGACAATGATGTGGCAGCGTCAAGCGTATATGCATGGCTCCTCTACCTTATAAGTATAAAGTAGTATTTCGTAACGTATATATTGTGGCTATGCTACCATGTTTGGACTCTGAGAAAATGGATGGGTGAGCAAGGCGTGTGGCCAGCTGTGCCGCCCTTGCACTTCGCGTTTGTAACTTGGTTAGCGCCTCGTCCACCATAAGGACTGACTACGCCAGAAGCACGGGATGGAAACAAAGAGAAACCACTTCCTCTAGGCTCCCGGTAAACTGGAAAAAAAAAGGGGGGGAGGGCAATCAATCTCCTCAAAGTAATACTAGATGAAGATGATAGATAAAATGCTATTAGATAATTTAAGTAGGATTACTCTAGATATACTTACTAACCCCTGGAAAAAGGTTCTAGGCAGCTTGGGTATCTTCTGGCTGTTGTATCTTAAGTGGTTGACATCCTACTTTTCCGGTTGACTGAGAGCTAGGGTCCCTTCACCTCCTCCAGGATTCCACAATTGGCAGCTGTGCAGGATTCAAGCTCATTGGCGCAAGTTTCGTCCCTACTCCCAACCAACTCTAACACAAACCACACTTGTCACAAGCACGAAAATGCAACCATCCCGCGCAGAAAAGCGCAAGCTTATATATACCAACCAGGAAGAACCGTGTGCGTCCCCCGTACCAAAACCCAAGCAATTAAAGCAATCAAACCAAGCCGAACTGCTTTCGGAAAGGCAGCGGCCATCTACAGACACTGCCACTGCGAGGTTGGCTGATCGAAAAACACTTTTAGATCACGCCAAGATTCCTTCAAATATTCATTCTATTGATCCTGGTGCTCCTCATTGCATTGAAGAATATTCTTAACCCATGGAATATTTTGTGTCAAATACAATGAGCCACCTCCTTGCACGGAGCAAGTCGATGCCTTCTCTATGCTCAGATTCTCTTGCACCAAGATCGAAAACTCCAACCGATCGACCGAGAGAAGAAAAAAGTGCTCAATATGAAGATGTTGGCTATGAGGCCCTCCTTGCTACCAAAGGCAGCTTTATGCACTCATTTGAACAGAGTGTACTAGAAGCAGGCAGGGCCCAATGCCGAATGTTGCTAGAGAAGGAACAGGCTGTTCCTCAAACATCATTTCGATTTGACCTGCCGAAAGATACAAGGCAAGAATGAGACCAGGGTCATTCGTGATATTGCGTTACTGTTTGTTCTGTCTGCGGAGACTCTAGCCACTGATGGCACTAGAATGCTAGACATATTGATCGAAAGCGTAAATAAGGACTGGAGCAACTCTGTACCCCTAACTAGGACTCGACCCCGGCCTGACTACTCTGTTAGCTTCAAACGAGAGATATTTACTGAAGAACAACTCAGGAAACTTAGCCCCATCATCGGCGACTTTATCGCTGGCGATCAATCCTACCTTATGGTAATATACTCGATATAGTTCCCATCCTTAACGTAGTCAAATGCGACGCTTCGGCTCTCGACATAGCTAATCGACAGAATGCACACATCATGACGCTTGCATCAAGAGCCGTAGTTGAGCTCTTCCGTCTCGTTAAACGCGAGAGAGGGGGATCAACCGGGAGATACTTGCCTTTCCTGTCTCATATGACTACTGCTCAATCCGGATATACGACCACTACGTTATTGTTGACAGGTCCAATATCACCTTCTACCACCATCCTATTCACGAACTTGGTTTTACTACCCTCAGTGGCAAAGAGTTTACCAAGAATGTTTATAAGATATGGATGCCGGCGCACTTTAAGCGACTCTACCCAGCAATTGACGAATTACCTTTTGGTGTCAATTTCGATGTCCCGCTGCTTCAGCAAGACTCCTTCACAGGACATTAGATCGCATTATTCTCTAGGTTAGGAAGACGACAGTCGAGCGGGTACACGTACCACTACTCCACGCTCCTTCACTGAACAAAGGGGGTCGAACAAGCAGAGGAGAAGAATAGCAAAAGTAGTATCATTACCATTAATTGACTTCAACTCACTCTCAACTCTTTTACACAGGCAATGGCCAATAATCCAGATTGCGCAATTTGTCATTCACGCTCGAAAAGACGCCCAGCCCATTTTGAAGAATGTGAAGAAGACAGGAGACTCTCAATATCGTACTACAATTTGATTCAAATATTCGTAGCTACTGCAGGAAATAAGGAGGCGAGTGACAAATATGTGTACCAAGGCGGCCGCAGTAATTGGGTGGGCGAGGGTCACAGAACTGTATCTAGGCCACGATATGGGCAGTTTGTGCTGGTGAACGATAATTAGGTTCCTTTGTCTGGGCCATCGTGTGGATGGTTTGTGCAACGCTCTTCCGTATATCGGACTTAAATCCACATGCGGTCAAAACGCTGAAGCGGTTACCTGCATCAAGAGTCAGGAAAGGGTGGCGTGCTTCCCGTGTCAGGAACACCGTTCGAAATGTGAGCTGGCGATGGTTGCAGTTCAGCATCGTGTCGCGGAAGCTATTAGCGAATCATTATATATAGATTTGAGCGTGTTGTGTTGGCTATTACTATTACTTGCTGTGCGGACTTGTCAGGATTTTCCGGATCTTGTACTCCTTGATCACATACTCTGAGCCAATAGGGGTTAATCGGAATATTTTGGCTACACATTATATTGGGCCATTATGCAAGGCTAGTAGGCCATGGGGTAGGCTTAGCTGGGTCTAGTTCATGTCCCTCACAGATTTTGTAGCAGCTAACGTCATGCACTGCCGCGGCCAGGGCTGTAGTGATCTGGCTATTGAAGGCATGTGTTAATGAAGCCTCTAGTGAAGGTGATCGGCTGTTGAAACCTTAGCAATCTGCTTTATATCCTGTCTGACATGAAAGACTGAGGCTGTCTTGGGAATGGGGTTGTCCTTCGTTCATGTTGGGTAGTGATGATAAAACGTGAAAAGAAAAAGCGGTGTGAAGACTTTGCGGGAAGACGAATGCTAAGGCCTATGAGAGAGCAGTGTGTATGCATGGCTCTATTCTTGTTGTTTTTGTCTCACTTCCAAATTGAGGTCAAACCTGCCGGCGCCACCTGGGCATATAGGCAGCAGAGCATTCTTCATTCAGCACTTCCTCCACCCAGAACTTCCTCCATCCAGAACTTCCTCCATCACCAACCACCCGCAACAGCCATGCTTCATTTCGTTCTAGGCTTCATCGCATTCTTGCTTGCTGGCCTTGGCTACTGGCTTCACGGCCTGGGGGCGCCCGCGCGATCGACGGCTGTCCAAACAGATGTTATTATGGGATTTTCCATCACGAGCACCGCCCTTCCTACCATTTCCGATCCCAAGTAGTATACAACCATACAGACAACGCTGGAAGGACAAGCAAGCGGTACGTAACACCTACTTATCCGAACTGTACATGATATGGCAGCACACTCACTATTCCCAGCAAGGCGCAGTTACAGCGGCCTATGTTTTGCCTGAAACGCCACGATTGCTGCCGACACGGTTTTCCTCGGTTTATACCACGATCGCGTCGCGTCGTCCCGCACCGACAACAATGCATCAGCTTATCAGGGCAGGTTCCTCAGGGTAGCAGGCGTGGCGGAGTTAGGCATTCATAATCAACAGACTCTCTACTCAGTATTCGATGATGGATTTGTATGGTTTACCAAGCGTGACGTAAATTCAAACTATCAACTGTTCCTGACATGTGCCTTGCCATACCCTAGTCTGAGCTTGACTTGGAATGATTCATACTTGATGTGCCAGTCGATACACCAGCTACGCCCTCTACGCGTTCAACCCGTACATGGCTTTGTAGTTGATACACTCCTCATCTCCCTCACAAGCTTCCTCAATAGCATTCCACTCATCACTTGAGAGTCTCACTCCTCTTATCTTCCGTAGCTCTATTTCATCGTAGGACCGGTGTCCCCACGATCTCGAATCCCAGAAGCCTTCAATCCAGAGCTCACGATACGCCTCGTCGCTAACGGAGTTGATGTCAGTTTCTCGCCACGGCACAAAGAACTCATTGCCCCATAGCCACACCAACCAGCGAAGAGGGTCCCATTGCCAGTATAGGCTCGAGATACCGTAGAACGAGTGAATCGATCGCGGTTTGGGAAGATGCTTCAAAGTTTGTTGGATGTTATACCAGGCGAAGCTCAGAGAACATGGACAATACTGTGGCAGTTCGTCTATCGTCTGAGGGTGATGTGCAGTCAGGTTGGAAAATGGATTCAGGCTCGCCATGACGGCCGTCCATATTGCATCCCGAAGCCGGCAGCGATGTGCGCATTTTGAACCACGTACAGGTAGTCCGTCTGATGTTGGCTCAGAATAGCTTAGCTTAAACACGTACATGGCGTGGTCCGTTGGGCTAAGCGTGAGCATGTCGTAGGCATGCTTTACGCGCTTTAGAATTTTCAAATTGATATCTGCATCTAGCCAGCCTTCTCCTGTGGGAAATGTCAAGTTGAGTTTGTTGTTCTGGTGGAGGTGATTCTTGTCGCTATGCCAGCACTTGTTCTGAGCCCGCCATTGCCTGCGTAGCAGTCTCCATGGTGGCCGGGCATCCTCATAGCGCCCTTGATACCCTAGCATGACCATGGAAGGAGAGTCTTTGTATAGCCAAGTAGGGGGGCATGACTTTGACCAGCCGCCGAGGATCGCAGGCTCTGGGGCATTCGCATATCGCATGGCTCCCACCGACACATACACTGCGAAGCATACAACGACAGCACACCAGAGTATGATTCGGCAAACGCTCCATCTACGTCTCGATTCGGAAACACTGCCAGGGAGCTCCAGTGCATGATTATCCATGGACCATGACCAGCGACGGACAGCTTGAGGTGGTGTTTGGTGCATCTTGCGTTGTGCTGTACGGTCCATGGGCCATGACCAGCGGCGGGCAGCTTGAGGTGGTGTACAGTCTATGGGCCATGACCAGCGGCGGGCAGCTTGAAGTGGTGTTTGGTACATCCTGCGTTGTGCTTCATGGTGCGTTTTGTCATCGACTGCTGACGATGGGACTGGAAGATTAATGTCGCTCTGTGATGTGGCTTCGCCGTCATCGTCATCGCTGCCACCACGGTGGTTGATTGTTGCCATTTGGAATTTGTGATCTGCTTCATTTAGCTCATGCCTAAGACCTAAGGCCTGAATACTTACCTGCAGGATATTTCCGCAAAAGCTCGGCTTGGATCTCGTTTTCGGAAGGTAACATCGTCATCTTTGGCAACATGATCGTCGAGCTCAAAAGGACTTATTTAAGTATATGGATCCTTTGTTCGATAAATGGAACACAATTGTTCAAACAAGCGTGTTCTTGTTTGTTCCAACATATAGCGTCTTTGTCCATATCCGTGTTGCACCGCTGCCGAGACGGGCCACTGCAGCTCCCAAAAGCAATGTTTGCGATGGTTAAATATAGCACACTTTCCTTTCATCCCCATCGAAAATACGATCCTGATCAAAGGCTGAGACCATCATGTACAGGCAGCTACACCGTTGCTCCTCATGGGACTGCAAGCTCAGCAGCGCACTCTGCTTTCTTGTCATCATGATGACTTTTCTCTTCATCACAGTCCAATCCACTCAGTACATCCCACCCACCGACTCTGAAGAGCCCTCAATGAGTAAGACTGGCGAGGTCTACGAAATTCTGGTCAAGGACCTCCGCGAACTCAGAAACCAGGCATATCTGCGCAAGTTCACGCACGATTCCCTTCGGATGTCTATTCAAAAAGGGATATGGGACCCTTGGGTGGTTGAAGAGCTAGAGAAGGTCTCTCTCAAGCATCACGATGCTGAAGCCCTCTTCGATGACACTCACAAAGCACTACACGCTTGGATAGAGCATTGGATTGAGTTTAACGCTAGCATGGCGGAAACCATTGCACCGATACAGTTGATCTTTGATGAAGAAGCCTCCAAAGCGCACGTCATCGCTGACTACATGTACGGTTTCAAGGTCGTTGCATATCTCCTCGATAGAGTTGGCATCTCCGTTCGCCGAAATAGGGTCCAAAACACCGCGCTATGCCAACTAGCCGACAAAGCTAAAGAGCACCTCACAACACTTTTGGCACAATCTGCTTCTATATTGAAATCTTTGGACAAGCTCCATAATGTTTTGAACGGCATGCACTATGCTGCATTCTTGATATCCAACTCGACAGGAACTGCGGAATGGCGGAAGGCACATATCGACCGTATTTCTTCCCCTCTCGCGCAGAACCATTCACTCTACCAATCCAGCACACCAGGACAAAGGTACATATTGAATGAGCAAATAAATGTACTGACCTTGAGCCGGAAGATAATAAGAGCAGACCACCAATTCTTCATGTATCTATACCTTCGACTTGGCGTGGCGCAGCAGAAGATTTATACCTTGCTAGTTTGGAGAGAGTGCTCTGCTCGGGATCCTATCGAAAATTCACGTCCTGCGGCAGAGGACTTCCCATTCCTCAAATCCCACATTGGCGATGCTCTGTCATGCGTGTTCTAGCCGCCGCACTTGGATACGCGGTGTGCCGGTGCTGAAGGAAGGTGCAACATTCTGCATTTGGAGATACTGGCCCGAACGAGGATATGTTCGGACTCAGGGGGAGATACTCAACTTATCTCTCATTATCCATTATATACAATCTTCAGTTAGGCAAGAATAAAATCGATCGGATGCCATTGAACTGTTCTGCTTGAGTGACAACAAGTAACTCGTTGCTCTTCTGCACTCCGGAAAGATGAGATGGGTTGCTATCCCCTACACACCGGCTCAACGGTAGTACTTGGGAAGCTAGGGGAGCAGAGAGAGGTAGAGGATCAGCCAGCTTAGAAAAGTATGGGGCAATGTTGACAGGTTGGAGTCGACACAAAGCTTGATGGATTACGGACCGATCTTGGATCATCTGTGTAAGCAAACCTAGGTAGTGCCACTTTATCAGGTTAGCATTGAGCTTGCTCTTAGCCTACAGGTACCTGTATTGGAATATCTCAACTCGTGAACTGCCGTTTCGCCTAACTTCACTCCCTCAACACGGCCTCAGTTCCCTTCCCCAAAGACAGCCATTCGTGCACGGCGAGGGATGTCGACGAGCGTCCCTCACCCGTCGCAAAACCGCATGCCTAGCCATGATCAAACCGCCACACCCAGTCGTAACACGCCAAGAAAACAGTTCGCAAGGCTCACACATCTCCAAAGCACCACAGCCCAGCCACGATAAGAGATACCCCAGGATGAACGACCGGGCGCAGTGCTAAACAGGGCAAGGGCTAATCATGTCGAGTTTCGCGCCGGTGTAATAATAAGTCGGGTACAGCGCCATGTAGAGATGACGGGCAGATGGAGGTGCAAGTGCGGTGCACGGCCGTGTTTCACATCACCTTGGCATCGCGGTGGCGCACGCCTCCCGCGGTTGCATATCGGCGGCCTAATGGCACAGACGGTGAGAAGCTTCAATGGACGAGGGCATCGTCAGCGGCAGCGCGTAAAGTCGTGCAGAGTTGTGCACGGCGATTGCTGGTGGGCGATGGGCGATAAAGAGGCGAACAAAGGGGGATCGTCATGTACGCTGTTTGTAGTTTAATGCGCATGAGCCAATGGCGATCAAGATAAGGGCATGCGTGCACTAGTCTACTCCTTAATCTGCAGGGCCGGGCATATCGTGCACTTGACCTCGAGCTACTCCAAACACTCCTGACGCTCCCTTGGCTGTAGTAGCTGGTTAGATAGTTGCTAGTTGGCGCTGCTGTTCCCTTTTCTCCTCGCGAGATCCCACACTCATTCACTGTTGTTTGCTGTTTGGCCCCAGTCACTCCTTGCTTGTCCCTCTCCCTGCTATACACTGCGCGTCTGGTATACGTGCGGCACCACACTCCTTCTATCAACCATACAGTCTCTCCACGGAACCAGCCAGCCACATTCACACACATCATGAAGTCCTTCGCAGTGGCCGCTGTTGCGGCGCTCGCATCCCTCGTCCCCATGACGCTGGCCCAGACACATACCAACTGCAATCCGCTCAACACCACCGGCTGCCCCTCCATGCAGGCGCTCGGCAGCAATGCCACCTTCCTCTTCCGAAATACGGGCATCCCCTCCAACGACAAGGTCTGGAATAAGCAGAACAACGGCAAAATCGGCTGGGACGAGAAAGGCGGCGCAACCTTCACCATTGAGCGCTCCGGCGACGCCCCCATGGTCCAATCTAAATTCTATATGCTCTTCGGCCGCCTAGAGGTCATCATGAAGGCCGCCGTAGGCCAAGGTATCATCAGCTCCGCCATCCTCCAATCTGAAGCGCTCGACGAAGTCGACTGGGAATTCCTTGGCAGCAACACTACCCACGTGTACACCAACTACTTCGGCAAGGGCAACATCTCGGCCTTTGACCGCGGCAAGGAATACAAAATGGACAAGGCGCCGCAACAAGACTTCCACAACTACACCATCGACTGGACCAAGGACCGCATCCAGTGGTGGCTCGATGACAATATGCTGCGCGAATTGGTCCCCGCACAGGCTCTTGGCGGCAAGAATTACCCGCAGACGCCCATGAACGTGCGCCTGGGCATGTGGGCGGGTGGCGACGTCAAGAACAACCAGCGCGGCGTCGTCGAATGGGCGGGCGGCGAAACCGACTTCAAAGCCGGGCCCTTCCAAATGCAAGTCCAAACCGTGTACGCGCAGGACTACACCGACGCCAAAGAATACTCCTGGGACGGCATGGACGCCTCAGGCTCCTGGGAAAAAGTCAAAGTCATAAAGTGCGTTATCCCCCCCTCCCCCCCACCCCGTTCATTCATTCATCCACACACACACACACCCACTAACCCCAAATTAGAGGCGGCAAATCCGAAGTCCTACAGGAAATCCAGGCACCCTCCGGCGTGCGCAATCGCTGGGCGGCGCTCTCGCAGGGCGCCAAGATCGGCATCATCGCCAGCTCCGTTGGCGTGTTTGTAGTGCTGCTGTGCATCATGGCGTTCTGCTGCGTCAAGCAGCGTCGCGCCGGGCGCAAGGAACACGCTGCGCTGCTCGCGGACGAGCAGAAGGAGGCCGCCGAGCTGCAGGAGTACAAGCGGCAAATGCAGGGCGGCAGGTTTGGCATGGCTGGCGGCGCGCAGCACTACAACAAAGTGTAAAGCAAAACCGGCTCAGCGCGTGTGACGGGGCTGGTGTAACTAGATTTGAGTAGCCGCATGCGTGTGGATTGGGTAATTTAGTAGGCGCTGGGGGAAATTACTAGTCGTGTTTTTGTGTAGCGATCGAGGGTGATTGTTTTTGGCTTCCGTTGGCGTGGTTTTTGCATGTCTATATACCCTTGCTGGCACCGTCTGCACAAAGGCTGTAGCTAAATCGTAGTTTGTTATTGAATGGCAAGGCTTGATGTCTTGAGCGTCGATTTCCACAAAGTGAGGCGTGGGAAGAGAGGTGGACGTAATCACATCACCAAGACAGCAAGTACGACCTAAGCATGGCATGAATCCGTCGGTTCCATTATCTCTTCTGTGCATCGCACTACTCGCACTCAACCGTGTCCTCCCACCACTAATAAACCGCATCCCACTCCCTCACGTCTCCAGCGCAAACGAATAAAAAGCCCAAGCAATTTGACGGGCAGCATGATCTAAACCGCACGTACAAAACCACACATCAAACCATCGAGTCTTCACTCAACCCAAAAACGCCACATCAGCCTCAAAAATCCACCAACTCATGTGGTGTTCGGCAAAAAAAAAAAAAAAAAAAAAAAAGATCAAGGGAAAAAGGGGACGGAAAAGCAGAAGTAAACGCCGGTAGGACTCCACGCATGATGTAACTGTATGATGCAAGATATTCGGGTCAGTCTTGAGGTGTACGCGAAAGGGACGATTTTTAGGTACTTGTGCGTCAAGCACAGTCTGTGTTGTACAGTTTGGTTTTTGGAAGGAAATGAGATGATGTATTAAAAAGGATGAAAAGACAGCCGTTGATCGTTGGCAGGGGCCGGGGAAGAGGGCGTGGGCCTAGTTAAAGGTACACCGTGTTCATCGGACTGTCGTGTGACGGTGGCCGTGAGGCGTCGAGCAGCTTTTGGTGTGGTCGAGCTACGCTGTGTAGCTGCTGAGGTCACCAAAAGTCAGCCACCCGCAGAGCGAAGATAACTTTTGTACAAAGCAAGGTGAGACCCTTTGCTTACAAATCAAATTCCGAATGTGCATTCGCGGAACCATCATTGAAACTTTAGTTCTGTTTGGGGGACCTATATATTTATTAGTCTCATGTGAAGATAGGGGATTGCACAACTATGGCCATGGGACTTACGTTGGCGAGTACGTCGGGCTGGTCGGTGACCACCTCTGGTCAGCCGAGTATGGCGCTGAGCCTGGAGAGGTAGGAGAGTATCGTGGCGATGTCGGCGAGTATTGTGGATTGCCAGCTGGACTGGTGGGCGAGTACGTCGGGCTCGTGGGGCTGAAGGTGGGCGACGTGGGTGATGCTGGAGAGCGCCTTTCGCTGCTTGGGTTGAATTGGGGACTGGTTGGACTGTACTGCGGGGATGTAGGGCTGAAACGCGGCGAAGTAGGACTGTAGTAGGGCGATGTGGCTCCAAGGTGTGCTGGTGACGTCGGGCTGTAAGTTGGCGACGTCGGTGAGAACGATGGAGATGTTGGTGAATAACGGGGCGAAGTTGGCGAGTAGCTGGGAGATGTGGGAGAGTTGTAGCTTGGTGATGTTGGAGACAGACCAGGTGATGTGGGCGAGTATTGCGGGCTGGTCGCGCCAAATGAAGGAGAAGTAGCGCCAAAGCGTGGGCTGCTGATGCCTGGAGAGGTTGGCGAGTATGCCGGCGAGGTTGGCGAGAAGCCGGGCGACACCGGACTTTGGCCCAAGAAGCCAGGAGACATTGCTCCAGCAATACCAGGGCTTCGTGCACCAGCATACGGGCTGAAGCCTCCATCACCGTAGCTTCCTCCTCCATACTGAGTGAAACCGCCTTCATCACCCACACCTGCAGCAGCGAGAGGAGAGAAGGCCGCCTCGTATCCACCCATTCCAAGGCCTCCTTCGTAGGTTGGAGAGCCCAGGTCGTAGGGAGTGTCCGCACCAATATCTCTGTAATTGCCAGCAGCAGCCGCGCCCATACCCTTGGAGTTATCCTCCACCATAGTGAGGAGCATGGAGTTGTCCATGACAACATCGAACTCTCCAGTGCCCATGGGTGCTAGCTGACCAAGCATGATGTTTTCTGACACACCACGGCAGTCGTCAAGTTCACCAAACCCAGCAGCTTCGAGCAGAATTTCGACCGTCTCTTCGAAAGAACAACGCATCAGTGCACCTGTATCGTTGCGGTTGATACCATGACGGGTGATGGCCATGAGCAACCCTCGTTGCGTCATGATATCGACAAGTAGGGCCATATGTCGGTGATTGACGTAAGAACCATCGAAGGACAAGACCATGCCCAATTCATGGAGAAGACCAGCTCGTGCTGCCTCAATACCCAATACACCAAGAATTTCAATGAAGGAGTTTGAGTATGTCTTGGAGGAGTCCACACCGTCAATAGCGAGCACCTCGGCCAACGCAGTTCCTGTCGTATCAAGAACCCACTCCTTGCAGCGAGGATCGTTCTTAGATAGGATGAGAGACCTATCCGGATTCTCAACGACAATGTTGTCCTCTCGAATGAAGGCACGCTCTACACCCCGGACACCGCGCAGGATCACGTCATCCAAAAGATGCTTCTCAAGCTTACGCATCCATTTCTCGTCACGTTCGTCTTCATCCTCGTCGTCCTGTTTCAGATTTCCGTCCCAGATGAAACGAACACGCATGATTTGCTCATCAGCATTCTCGTCACTGAAGATGACAGCCAGATTAGGCTTGAACTCTTCTTTGATCCTACCAGCAACCTCGCTAATGCTGATGTTCTTGTCCAGCAATTTCTTGCGGTCAAGGATGACACGGAGAAGCCACTTAGATTGTGATTCAATAACCTCATCCTCTTCTGGCAGAATGAAGTAGGATTCAACCATGTCCTGATCAGCTTCTACGAGGGTAGACTGGATATCTGGATCGTAATAGAGCTCAACGGATTGAGTCAAGGAACGTAAAGTGGTCAATTCGATTCGACTTCGAAGAACCTTTGCTTCCTGCTGCCCGCTGCCCTTGTTTGCTTGACGAACAAGCATAGATGGAGTCTTGATATTGGCAGCAATGTTTAGAATTTCTTTGAGACGAGGAACACCGAGGGTGACGTTCTTAGATGACACACCAGCAAAATGGAAAGTGTTCAAGGTCATTTGTGTGGCAGGCTCACCAATAGATTGAGCGGCAAGGACACCCACCATTTCACCTGGAGCAACAGCAGCCTTAAGGAAGCGGTCTTGCAGCTCTCCTAAGATATAATCAAGTGCCTTCTTTGACAGATGGTTCTGCATAACAAGACGCTTGAAAGCGAGGCGGGAGCGTAGATGACATTTGAAAAGGTGCGTAGCGCTCGCTTGTGCCTCTTGGGACAATGGGTCATTTCCACGGATGACAACCAATCGATCTAGCAGATCTCGAACTTGGGTGACGACTTCGCTGGGATGTAGGTTGCTCACTGAGCTTGGCTTGATGTTGAATCTTGCTTGTGCGGATTCGATCATGCGTGCAATGTTCAACGGCAGCTGGAATTGCTGGCTGTCGTCTTGACCGATAACCGTTCGTAACCACTCTCGGTCCTTCTTGATCTGCTCAAATTCCGCATCGAGATTGAATTGTACCTCAAGGTCGCCTTGAAACTCTGAGGCACCTGCTAGCTTACTTGAGGGAATAGGGAATTTGTTATCGCTCATAAAATCAACCTTGTAGGTCGCTTCAAACTTGGCATCCGAGATTGTGATATGATCAATCTTTTGGTTCTCGATGTGGGCACCGTCCAGACCATCTTCACCATAGATGAATTCGATGATGTCGCCAAGAGAGTTTCGAACCGTGCCGTCGTACTTCACCATGACATCTTCAAGAGCCTTGACCAAACGACGCTGGATGTAACCCGTCTCGGCAGTCTTGACAGCAGTATCAATCAGACCCTCACGACCAGCCATAGCGTGGAAAAAGAACTCTGATGGCGTTAGACCACGCAAATAAGAATTCTCCACAAAGCCTCGCGACTCTGGAGAGTAGTCGTCTTTGGTGAAATGTGGAAGCGTCCGATATTTGAATCCGAAGGGAATACGTTGTCCTTCTACAGCTTGTTGTCCGACAAGAGACACCATTTGCGAGATATTGACAGTAGAACCTTTGGAACCTGAAATGACCGTCTGGACAACGTTGTTGAAATCCTTCAGACTGTTTTGTGCAGCAGTACCACCACCTTCACGACCTTCGTTCAGGAATTTCTGAACCTTGGATTCGAAGGTGCCACGAATCGTCATACCGGGCAGAGGCTCGAGCTCGTCTTTGGTAGCTTCTTTCACGATATCTTCGACCTTGGCCTTCGCTTTGGCAACTTCTGAAGCAATCAAGTCCGCAGTCGCCGGATCTGGAACGGTATCACCAATACCCAAGCTAAAGCCGTGATGCAACAGCCACCAATTGACGATGCGCTGGCAGGCATTGAAGAATTTAACGGCATCCCCGGAGCTTAGCTCATTGAAGATGATATGGATGACACCACCAGCTGTGGCACCGACAATCTTCTTGGTGACAGATCCAAAAACAAGCTCACCACCCAGAATCATCAAGCTCTTGTCTTTTGCATCATTGTAGGGAGATGGCTTTGAGTCGTCATCACCACGGAAGATGTTGACTTCTTTCGCGAAAGCCAGACTAATGATCTGCTTTCCAGTCCAAAGCGGGCGAGGCTTGAGAATGGCAGGTTCAGGAACGATACCATCCCAATCTGGCACCCACATCATGATGCACATGACCTGTTCGATTGGCAAAAAGTTGTCACGACGACTCATCTTGTAGATACCAAGAAGCGTGTCCTGTACAATACCCATCAAAGGCTGGTTCTTCTGTGGCGAAACAATCTGTTTAGGAACCATGCAGAGATTCTTGATCTCAGCGCGCGTCTCGTCGCTCTGGGGTACGTGGAGATTCATCTCGTCGCCGTCGAAATCGGCGTTGTACGGAGAAGTGACAGAGAGGTTCATACGGAATGTTGAGTACGGCATGACGTAGACACGGTGACCCATCATAGACTCTTTGTGCAGAGAAGGTTGACGATTGAAGACGATAACATCGTCATCATCAATGTGGCGTTCGACTTTCCATCCATATTGCAATCGCAAATCGTCGAGGTTTTTGTTGTGCTTGAGATCCAGACGAACACCGTCAGACTTGATGACATAATTGGCACCGGGGTGCTGGTTTGGTCCGTTGCGGACGAGCGCTGTGAGTTTGCTAATGTTGAATTTGGTCACAACTTCCGGGTAGGTGAGAGTACGCGCAATAGAGCGAGGCACACCGACTTGGTCGATAGACAAGTTGGGATCGCCAGTGATGACCGTACGTGCAGAAAAGTCAACACGCTTACCCATCAAGTTTCCTCGGAGTCGACCCTCTTTGCCCTTTAATCGGCCTCGAATTGTCTTTAGCGGACGACCAGACTTTTGCATGGCCTGAGGAACACCATTGGCGTCATTGTCCATGTAAGTGGCAACATGATACTGGACTAAAGCCTCGAATTCGTTGAGAACGTGCTGGGGCGAACCATCCTGGATACACTCCTGTACACGACCATTGGCGCGAATGATGTCGCCTAGCTTGTAGGTCAAATCATCTTCTCCACGCATGCCCTGGCCTGTACCATCAACGGAAATACTAGGGCGCACTGGAGGCGGGGGAACGGGAAGAACAGTCATGATCATCCACTCCGGACGGGCGTAGTCGGCATTCAGGCCAAGCAACTGGAGAGTATTGTCTGATAGGAGCTTGAAGATGTTCAGTGCATTCTGCGGGGTAAGGACCTCTTTGCGTTCGCCTTGGCCATCGTCGTCCTCCTTCTTCTTTGGCTTGTACGTTGCGGTCAGCTTGAGGCCTTCCTTGCGAATCGTATCCGGCTGGTTGTTGCCACAACCGCCGTGCGCGATCTTGGGCTGTTTCTTGGGGTCTTCTTCACCAACATCCTGCTCACAAACATTGCGCGTCCTGGACATGCGCCAGATCTTGTCAAAACGCTTCTTTGAATCTTTGGTCCTGATTGCGCTTGCCCAATCTGGATGATTCTAGAGGTGATAGTCAGTACGTGTGATTCCAGCAACTGCGCAAATGTCTTCACAAGGAAGGCTTACGTAGTCAGCGAGAATCAGTCCGCAGTTGTGGCACACTGTTTCGAGAAGCTTCTTGATCTTGACGACGAAACCTGTGCTAATTAGCGCTGCTGCCTCGCGTTCGCGTGCAAGCAGAATACTTACCGACGTGAAAAACGGGCGTGGCGAGCTCAATGTGGCCAAAGTGACCAGGGCAGACGGCAATATCCTCCTTGCACGTCGCGCACTGATACATGCGGTCAATGGTGCCAAGCTTGGGGTCGTTGAGGCCCTGTTCACGCGGCTTCTGGTGCTGCTCATCCATGGTCTCGGGGTAGATGATGTGCACCACGCTCATGGCCTTGATCTCCTCGGGTGAAAGGAGGCCAAACTGGATCTCCTTGATGGTCCGGAGCGGACATTTCGACTGCGCTGGCGCGCCGGGCGGCATGGTGGTCGAGAGTTGTGGTTGCGGGTGGGCAAAAGAGCACGGAAGACGAGTTCAGGCGGGAGCCCGTCGCGGACCTCGTCCGCGTATCAAGTAGTAAGTAAGTCTGCCGTGGTAGGTATGTGGGCGGGTGGGTGCCGTTGAAGAATAGGCCCACAGGTAAAGGGCTTAGCTGCACAGGGCCTCGCGGTGTGTCGCGCCGGGCAGCGGGAGGCTGGCGCGCGATATTAGGGCGCTGGGGAGAGCGCAAGCGGGGCCGTAGAGGTGGAAGACGCGCTCACCGATAACAGGGCGGCCGGGGGAGATGGGTTGGTGGTGACGGCGAGGGAGGTGGGAGTCGTGCAGAGAGACGGGCTCGCTGGGGGAACAATGGCGACAAAGAAGGCGCAGACTTGGCGTGGAAGGGCGGGGCTAGGCCCAAAGCAGCCAAGGTGCAGCCTCACCCACCCACGCCTCACCAGGCCGACTGCTGCTTGCATTGCCCACAGCAGCACCACTGCTTACCTGGCCCCCTCTGCGCGCATGGACAGCCTGCGCGTGTGCGAAGAAGATGCTGCTCCTGCCGCGGCCAATTGAGCGTGACACCCCTCTCCCCACGCCGCACACTGCCCGGCATCATGAATCTGTCGCTGGTGGACCCCTTTGTCCTGGCGCAGGACTGCCCTGAAGTCATCACCGGCCGTCTGCGTGAGCAGTGAATGTTTTCTTTGACACGCTGCATGTGACTTACACCAAGCAGGCAGCGGCCATTCCACGTCGATTCGCTTCAGCCACCGCGGCGACCTGCTTGCCTCTGGCCGTGTAGGTGCCCTTCCCATGCTGATTGCCGCCGTGTATTAGCTACCTGTCTGCGCTGCGACTGACGCTTTATCACAGCATGATGGTATTGTCGTCATCTTCGACATTGAGACAAATGGTGTTGCGCGCAAACTTCGCGGCCACACTCGTCAGGTCCAGTCGCTGAGCTGGTCTACCACCGACCGCTATCTCCTCAGCGCCGGCCAGGACTGGAAGGTCGTGCTATGGGATCTCAACGATGGCTCTCGCATACGTACCGTCCGCTTTGAGTCGGCCATCTTCATCGCAGAGCTGCACCCAAAGGACCCGTTAGTGCATGCAATTATGAACTACTTTCTTGTCTAACCCGCCTAGCATGCTCTTCGTCGCCGCCCTTTTCGAAGACCAGCCTGTCCTTGTCGATATGTCTGGAAACGTACCCTTGAAGCACTCACTGTCTTCAGCACCGCGCAGGTCCCAGCTCGAGCGTGATAACGCTACAGAAAAGCAGACGGCGCAAGATGCAAAGCAGACCACTACCATGACCCTCTTCACACCCTCTGGCGAGCACATCATAGCAGGCACAAACAAAGGATGGCTAAACATTATTGATAGAGAATCGAGGGAGGTGCGATATTCTTTCAGGGTCACCAACAACATCATCGTCTACATCAGATTGACTCCATCTGGGAGAGATGTTGTCATCAACTCCAGCGACAGGATCGTCCGGACCTTGCATCTGCCAGATCTCAGCGACCCCAAGTTTGATTTCGACACGCTGCAGCTTGAAGTAGAGCACAAGTTCCAGGATCTAGTGCAGAGGCTTTCGTGGAACCATGTCTCATTCAGTCCGACTGGTGAATACGTGACAGCATCGACGTGGATGAATCACCACATCTACGTCTGGGAACGTGGCCAAGGCAGTCTGGTAAAGATCCTTGAAGGTACGAAGGAGGAGCTTTCCGTTGTAGAGTGGCACCCCTTCCGACCCTTTGTTGCTGCAGTCGGTGTCGACTCTGGTCGGGTCTGGCTCTGGTCTATCCTCCAACCTCAGCGCTGGTCGGCTCTAGCGCCAGACTTTGTCGAAGTAGAAGAAAATGTTGAATACATCGAGCGCGAAGATGAGTTCGATATTCAACCCCTGGAAGAAATTCATAAGCGACGTCTTGACCAGGAAGACGAAGAGGTTGACGTGCTGACTATAGAGCCGATCAAGACCTCGACGCTGGAGTTTGGGCCTGCTGGCGAGCCGGAGTTTCGAATGCCAATCTTGCTGGATATTGAAGCCAGTGATAGCGAAGATGAAGTGGTTGCAGTTGGTGCAGGGCAGTTCAGGCGAAAATACGAGCTACAAAATGACGACGAGGTGGCTTTTAGTGGCGATGAGGCAAGAAGGGCTAATGGAACGCCAGCGGCAAGCGGCACCAAGAGGCGGCGTGCTGGTTGATGCCATAGTGGGAGAGAATCATCATCCTAAACGGTATAAGAATGGTTCGCCTTGAGCCCTCATAGAAAGAGATGTTGGTACCATCAACAAAGCATTTGCTAAATTCTTGCCGTATTTTACTTTACCGTTTTTTGTTTTTGTTTTTGTTTTTGTTTTGTTTTTTGCGTGAGTCGTCTGCCACAGCTGACACCACTAGCGACGTAGTACTTAGACCGCATACTCATACTCACAGCTCCTCAAAAGCCGAATCCAAAAGTATCAACCTGTAAACCTCCACCTCGAGCCCATACCATTCCATGTCACGACCCCGTCCAAACCGGCGGACCAGGGATAACATACTCCTAAAAACCGTCAGCACAACCTTACCAAACCCCCCCCCCTCCCAAACTCACCGTCCGATTCCCAACCGTCTCGTCATAAATATCAATATTAATCTCCGGCTCTACCCAAACATTAGCCTTTTACCTTTGTACCCCATGACAAAACTCACGCTCCATACTCCACACTCCCGGAATCCGCACCAAATACTCCTCCCCCGGCACCCTCCCACCCCCACCACTAACCTCCACCTGCACACACTGCACATAAAACTGCGGCCGCCGCGCACTATGCAAGCTAACAATCTCATGCCGCACAAGATACGCCCCGTCCCGCAACGCCCCAGGCATCCGCTCCGCCCACACACTCGGCTCCCCGTCGAACCGCCCAAACGCCCCCTGGAACCACGTGCCCGACAGTATCGTCCCGGACAACAGCCCACGCTCCGCAATCTTGAACCACCGCAGCGCCGCTGCTGCCGACGATGACGATGACGACCCTGTGCACGAGCCGTCACATGCGGCTGCCCAGACGACCATTGGGCCTACGGTGTGCATCCATGGCCCGTACACGGCGGCAAAGTCGTGTCCTGCGGGTATGGGGATTGTGGCGCGCACGGGGGTGCCGGGCGTGTTGCATGCGAGGTCTGCGCTTGTGGGGTTGAGGACGGGGTTGTGTGAGGCCCAGGGGCGTTGGGCGAGCGTCGGGGACGTGGATTGCGGGTCTGGTGCGACGTCGGGGTTGTAGCTTGGTGAGTGTCAGTGTGTGTCAGTGTGTGTGGGGAAAAGGAGGGGGGGGGGGGGGGGGGGGGGGGCGCGGGGGGGGGGGGGGGGGGGGGGGGGGGGGGGGGGGGGGGGGGGGGGGGGGGGGGGGGGGGGGGGGGGGGGGGGGGGGG